>VDFB02316045.1:0-150819 GCA_007258455.2 Sequoia sempervirens
TTGATCTCATTTTGTACCATAAATTATACTTGATACTGTGGCCTATTTTGGCATTTGTAAGCACTAGGATCAAAGACCACTTTGTTGTTTTTGGCTAGTGGCAACTGTAAACGCACTAAATATAAAGTGCCAAATCAGATATTGCTTGGGGGGTTTCTTGATTGAGTGATTTGGGGGGGTAATCTTGCAGTGATTGTTTGCATTCTTTTGCTTGGTTTGTGTTCTTGAAATGGGGAGATCTCAAATTGAACCCCTAAATCCACATAATTATGCTACATGGAGAAAATCAGTATCAAACTATCTCATGATGAAAGCTCTAATAGGTCATCTAAAGGACACAATTCAAAAACCTATTGATGCTAAAGAATTGGCAATTTGGGAGATTGATTGTGAGAAAACACTTGGATGTATATGTTCATTAGTCTCATTTGATTTGCAGTTTCATATTGAATCATGTAATACACCTAAAGAAGCATGGGAGACTTTTGAGAAATTGTATGGTAAAACAAATAAGATTAGAGGCTATCAGATTGATAATGATTGGTTGATGAATCTTGATCCTAAAAGTTTTGACCACATCCAAGACTACATCTCCAAAATCAAGCAACTAAGAACACAATTGAAAGAATGCACTATTGAAAAAGAGGATTTACAATTGATTATGAATGTGTTATCCAAGCTTGGTCCTGAGTATTTAGTGTTTGTTTCTAGCTTTCATACCCATCGACTGTCTATGGGAGCATCCTATGTTGATCCTAAGTTTGATGACTTTGCAAATCTCCTAATCCAAGAGGAAGCTAAGTTAATGAACATGGGTCTAATCAAGTCTTCCAAACCACAAGCATTGGTGGCTAATGAGTCTAAGGTACAGAAAGAATCAGACAATCTTGATAAGAAGCAAAAGAAGAAAAAGAACAAGCCACATAAAGAATTAGAATCCTCATCATCAAAAGGAGAATTATCAAAGAAGGAGAGACCTTTTTGTGTATATTGCAAGAAGGATGGACATGAAGAACATTATTGTTATAAGGACATTGATGAGTTGAAGAATTTTCTCAAAAGGAATCACATTGATTTTCCTTCTAGAATGTCTGAATCTTCTTCTCCTTATACTTCAAAACAGTCTAAAAAGGACAAAGGTCAAACATATATATCAGGATATAAAGGACAAGCTCTTTGTGCTCATTCAAGTCTAGGATCAAGAAGATGGCTTCTAGATTCAGGAGCATCACATCATATGGTATCTTCGCAGACTATCTTCTCTTCATTTCAGCCTTGTTCTATGTCTCCTATATTGATGGGAAACAATACATATATGAGTGTAACAGGGTCCAAGGGATCTATTAGCATTGGGGAAAACACTTTTCAGGATGTCTTGTGTGTTCCTCATTTGACGAACAATCTACTTTCCATCTATCAGATTACACATGGTGGAGATGGGAGAACTGTGGAGTTCACTCCTGATTTTGTTATATTCAGGACTTGGAGACTAGAGATATCATTGCTACTGGGGTGGTTGATCATTCATCTTGGTTGTATTCCTTTGCATAGTTTACTTCTGATGATGACTTTGTTCCTTCGACTGTTGATCACAACTATGATTTAGAGGAGACATTTGGCTTTTTGAACTTGGGCATACTCACATTAGATCTAGTACTTGAGCCATGCATTTCATCTCCTCCTCCTACTGTTGCAGTTGATGCTACTTGAGATTCAATAGTTTTGACTCCTAGTGATTCAGTGCAGCAGGACATGCATAGTCTTCCAAATATGGCTACTTTGAATGGCTTTCTCACAGGTATTTCAGACTTGTTTTTGGAGTCACATCTTGCAGATTTGGAGGACACCATTGATAGCATTCATCTTCTCTTTGATGAAGATGAACCTTCTTTAGTTGTTGTGAGGGAACACTTTGACCCTCTTGTTCATTCTCTACATGATCATTCTTCACAGATTAGCGTGAGTGTGGATACTTTTGGACAGCATTTGGAGGAGGCTTCTTTCTCTTCAGAGGGGATATCCCTATCTTTGGATCATGTTCTACATTCTTCTCTACTAGATGTTGGATTGTCATCTTCAGCAGTGTGGCCTAGAATGCCTGTTTGGAGTGTGTCAGCTTTCGACATCAACATGGAGACACTTGAGCATGCTTCAGAGACACCATCATACATCATACATCTTGACATCCTGCATACATCCTTGGTTTTGTTTCTTCCTAAGGGGAGGAAAGTTGTTCAGCATGATTGGATCATATTCAGCATTCAATGTCGAGCTTCTACCATCATTGCAGGAGACTCAACATTGAGGGGGGGCTACCTTGTCTCTCTTCTACTTCTCTCTTATGGGGGGTCTTTTTCCTCACATGGGTTTTTTACCTTCTCATGCATCATTGAGAGTATTTCTATTTTGTATTTCATCTCTCTTTTGAGGGGGATTTTTTCCCATGAGGTTTTCTCCCTTTCCTCGCTGGTGAGAGATTGCATTGATTGCATTGTTTGTACATGGGTACCTAACATGGCCTAGTAGTCGGGACCCATCTTGCATTGTTTTCTTTTGTGTACATTCTCCCTAAGTTGCACTTAAGGGGGGGTGTTGGTGTAATTAAATATCTTGTACCTTGTCCTAGGTCATAATTACACCTTAGTTAAGTTTACTTAGGGACCACATAGGAGGTTGTTGGAGAATTTCCACTTTTGGTGGACTTGACATGTCATTACCTCATCACTTCCACCTTTTGTGGACACATCATGTGATTATCTCTCTACCTTAAATGGAGTGATAGGTCTTCATAGTTGTCTCATGTCATAAGATTATGACACTTGTCATAATCTTATGCCCTTCTATGTTCTCACCTTGGCTATATAACCAAGGGGTCTCTCTCATTGTAAAATAATAATCATAATCATATCATATCAATGGCATTGAATATAGTCTATTCTTGTCATACTCTCTCTCTCTTTTCTTGTGCTTTCCATTTGGTCCATAGATCTTGGGTGGCAGCCATAGCCAATTCTAACAAGTCTAAGGACCTTGAAAAATGAAAACCTTGTTGAAAGTCTATCTGATTGTAATCTTGAATTTTATTTTTGTGAGTATTGCATTTATGGAAAATAAAACTACATTTAGTTTTACTCGAGTTTTCATGAATCTTGTGGTGTATTGGATCTTATTCATTTTGATGTGTTTTGTCCTATAAATATTCCTTTGATTGGTAAATCAACATATTATGTTTCATTTATTGATGATTATAGTAGGACATGAGTATATTTTCTAAAGAGTAAAACTAAAGTTTTTAGTCAGTTTAAAGAATTTAAAGCAATGGTTGAGCTGTAGACTAGAAAGAAATAAGTGTTTGAGGTCTGATAATGGCAGTGATTTTTTCTCTAATAATTTTGATAAATTTTGTAAAGATTGTAGTATTCATAGACATAAGACAACTTTGTATTCTCCACAACATAATGGACTTATAGAAAGAATGAACATGATGCTAATGGAGAAGGTTAGGAGTATGTTGAGTGGTGCTATTCTAGAACAAAGGTTTTAGACTAAATCTATTGCCATTTCCTATTACCTAATTAATAGGTCTCCTACATCAGCTCTTGTTGATAAGACACCTATAGAGGCATGGTCGGGTCATAAGCCTTCATGGGGACATCTTAGATTTTTTGGTTGTGAGGCATATGCACATGTTCCAAAGGAGACACAAACAAAGTTGGAGAACAAGACTATGCAATGTATCTTCATCATATATAATGGTGTGAAAGGATACAAGCTTTGGGATCCTATTGTACAAAAGGTAATACAAAGTAGAAGTGTTATTTTTTAGAGAAACTAAGCCTTCTTCTATTACATTGTAGCCAGAACAAAGTAAACAAGAAGATGTGATTCAATTAACTTTTATACCTAAGAAAGTTGAATCAAGGCCGAAGGAGAGACAAGAAGTTAAGGAGAACTCATCTAGCTCTAGATCTTTAAAAGAGGAGGAAGAACCTCCAACTCAACTTGTTTGTAGGTCTACAAGGCATAGACAACCACCTAAAAGGTATTCACCTAATGATTGGAGATATATTTTTTCTTGAATACTAACATGGATGAACCCATATTTGTAGAAGAGGCACTAGGTATGAATGATGCAAAATCTTGGAAGATTGTTATGGATGAAGAAATGACATCTTTGAAAAAGAATGATACTTGGGATCTTGTACCATCACCTGAAGGATGAAAACCTATTGGTTGTAAATGGGTGTTCAAGAAAAAGGTTGGTTTAGAAGGAGGTATTGAGAAGTACAAAGCAAGGTTGGTTGCAAAAGGTTACTCTCATGTTGAGGATGTTGATCTTATGGTGAGATATTTTCTCCTATTGCAAAAATGACATCCATTAGATTTTTGCTTTCTATTTCTACTGCTTATGATTTAGAGGTTGAGAAAATGAATGTAAAAACTACATTCCTTCATGGTGATTTGGAGGAGGATATTTATATGACATAGCCAGAGCACTATGTAGTGAAAGGTAAAAGTAAGTTGGTTTGCAAATTGAAGAAATCTTTGTATGGCTTAAAACAAAGTCCTAGGGATGTGGTACCATAAATTTGATACATATGTGTTAAGTTTGGGTTTTGAGTGTTCTAGATCAGATCATTGTGTTTATTATAAAATTGATGGTGATTGTTTCCTATTTATTACATTATATGTTGATTATATGTTATTTATTGGCAAAGGGAAAGGTATGATTTCAGAATTGAAATCTCAAATTGCTACTAAAGTTGAAATGAAAGATCTTGGTGTAGCTAGATACATTTTTTGGATGGAAATTTAAAGAGATAGAGTGAACAAAAAGCTATGGATTGGCCAAAGTAAGTAAGTCAACTCAATTTTATAGAGGTTTGATTGAAGACTACATAGGTTGTAAGAGGTGTGAATTGGCTTGTCCAACAGATTTCTTAAGTGTACATGTTTATTTATGGCATGAAACAACACACAGTATGGTCTAGCTTACTAATCCATAAAAAAAAAAATAGTTAGATCCATACCATACATATTTTTCATTCTCCTTTTCTTCTTTCACTGATTAAAACCCATACTTGACCCAAAATTGAAAGAATGGGTTTTGATATCGAAAGTCTCTTTTCTCTTCATTATGAGTAATTTACCATGCAAGACTATATCTACCATTGTGTGTTCCTATTTCAATTGGAACAAAGTTATCTATTTTAGATTGTCCAACATCTCCATCAGAGATGGAATACATGAGCAGAGTGTCTTACTAGAGTGCAATTGGAAGTTTCATGTATGTTATGGTTTGTACAAGACCAAACATTTCCCAAGCAGTGGGAGTTCTTTCTAGATGTATGTCTAATCCTGGTAGAGTTCATTGGGATGCAATTAAAAGAGTCTTTAGATATTTGCAAGGAACCTCAGATTATTCCTTACTTATCATATTAATATGATTAAAGATGATATTTCCCTTGATATTCATGTGTATGTGGATTTAGAATGGGCAAGTGATGTTGATAGCAAAAAATCCACTAGTGCTTATGTGTTTACTTTATTTGATGGTGCAATTTGTTGGATGAGTAAGCGATAGGTTGTGGTTTATTTTTCCACTACTGAAGTAGAGTATATGGCAGCTACTCATGCTTGTAAAGAATCCATTTGGCTTAAGAGACTATGTTCAAATATTAGGATAAAACAAGGTGTACTGGTAATTTATTGTGATAGTCAGAGTATGAAATGTCTAGCTAAGAACCCAACATTCCATGCTAGGACCAAGCACATTGATGTACAATATCATTTTGTTAGAGATATGATCGAAGATGGTATGGTGAAGCTAGTTAAGGTAGAGACTTTGATGAATCTTGTTGATTCTTTAACTAAGACTGTGAGCACAGAGAAGTTCAGATGGTGTTCAAAGACTATGGGCCTTTTGGCCCATGGAAATTAAGAGACAATGTTTACTCTATCCCGTCGCTCTTACAAGGTGTTCAACAAGTGGGATATTTTTTGGGAAAATGTGTCAACCTTGCAATTATATAAAGGTTATTGTTGATATATATATATATGTCCTAGTTACACCAATAGGTGTAATATAAAATGGGAGAATGGAGTGGCATTGAGGAGTGAAATGTGAGCATGTTAACTTTTTCAGAAAACTGCTAAAATGGCCGACATACATTAAATAATGATATATTGTAAATCTGAACCATTTTTTATTAGGTTTTAGATCAAATGGAAGAAATTTTGTTGGCATGTCTTGCCCTAGAATGTAACCTTATTTTATGAGGGTGTTGCATTATGGTTGTGGTAGATGATGATGTATTATGAGAGTCTAATAACGGTCATCTTGTCTCTTGATCTTTGGCAGTGATCCTCTTGTGGGAAGCTTTCTCTACAAGTATATTGTAATCTATGTGATTTTTGAATAATATATTGGACGGCTTTTGGAGTGTAGGGTTTTTCTCCCAAAAGGGTTTTCCTCATGTAATTCACTATGTCATGGTATGCATGATATATTTATATTTATTTTTTGTTTAAGTTTTTGTAACTGTAAATGCGAGGAAAAATGTATGTAATCAAATAACAAACACACTTCAATGAAACATTATTAGAGAATTCAAATGACAGATTCAATCTAATTGAAGCATAATAAAATCTCTAAAATTGTTTCATTGTTCTCTATCTCCAAGGATTTAATAAATCAAAGTGGCCCTTAGATTGTACACACTGTGATTATTAAAATGACAACCTAGAGAACTAAAAAATTATGTAAATGTAGGAATCTATTCCTATTTATAATTTCTAAATGATATGTTGTGATAATGATTTGATAATGAAAGGTATATGATGTGATATGATAATGAAAGTTATTGTAAACTAATATGCAACTAGTATGAAAGACATGATTGTAATCTAAAATGCATTCTATATGATTAAAATGTTGATTGCTAGAATGTTGTATGCTAGATTGCCCTAGTATGGTTTCTGTAGAGTTTTATTTGCTCAAAGTGGGATCCTTTTCCTATAGAAAGAGGTTGCTTTTATAGATTTTCAAAGGAAAATTTTGATGTAGTAGTAAACGGTTGAGATTTGATCTAGATAAATCAATGGTGGAATATGAAGAAGTTGGAGAAGATAATGGAGAGCATAAAACATTCCTCAGGGAGACCAAGAAGAAAAAGAGGAGGAAGAGAGCCAAGTCTCTTCAGATTATTCCAAAATTGGTTGAAAAGATAATTTCAATTGAATACAATTTAAAACTTTCAATTTTGGTTGGGGACAAAAGTTGTAGGCATGTGCTTAAATTGAAAATAGGAATTATTCAATTTTGGAGGAATATTAATTAAATAAAACAAACAATTGAAATTTGTTTATTTAATAAAAGGATGATAATTAAATTAAAAAAAACAATGTAAATTTGTTTATTTAATTAAGATGGAAGAATTAGATAATTAAATAAAACAAACTATTAAATTTGTTTATTTAATTAAGATAGAATAATATGATTAAGATAGAAGAAAATAGAATATGAACTATATAAATAAATATTTATATTTATTTATAAGTAGATGAATTAGAAGGTTAATTAATCAAATAAATTTTATTTAATTAATTAGATTTATCCAAACCATTTTTAGGTGTATATATTTTTCCCCTCTAAGTGATGTGTTTACACATTGCTTCAAAGAAAATTTTGCTGCTAGTACTAACCAAGAATTTTGTAATATTGGTGTAGGAGCACCTCCACCTTATGCCTACAATGGGAACACTAATTGTTGATCATTGAAATTTTTTAGGAAGTATTAAAGTTGTTTTGATGTTATTTGTTTTGAATAAGGTCAATTTCTTGCACTAAAGTGTCTTTGTAGCCTTTGAAGGAAAATTAGTGAGTTTGTATATGGATGTGCAAGAATAGTGTTTTGTTAATATAATAAGGCTATTTTCAATCCATTAGTGTGGTTTTAGTGAAGTTATAGGTGAAGGAGTGATTGTAATGTTGGTCGTGGAAGGAGAGGACTGGAAAATAAGAAATCTCTATTTTTCATATTTTTTTTGTGTTTTCTCACATTGTTCAGATCTATACGAGCACGTACAGTCATATTTTGGTATGAATAATTTCCATGTTGTGAAGACTTGTATTAGCTTCGTTTTGTGCCAAGTTGGAGGGAATTTAGAGGAGTTTGGTCATAGAAAACTCCATCTTCTTGTGAATAGCCTAGGAACCCCTATTTTGAGGGTTTTGTGATCTAAACATGATTTAAAGGGCCCTTACACCTTTTTTGGCTATATTAAATAATGTAAGTGGAACTATGGAGTCTGGTTTAAGTGTAGGATGCATGAATTGAGTGTCAAGAAAGAAATAAGGGAGATAAACTTGTTGTTCTTGAGAGTTTTGTGAAGAAATTACATGTAAATGAGGGGTTTTAGCCTAGGGTTGATAGAATTTGTATGGTAATTCTTGTTTTTTTGAAATTTTAGGCATGTGCAAGGTATTAGACTATGTTAAAATTGGTTTAAAGGTTTGGGAGGTTGTGGAAGTGTCATATTCAAGAAACCCTCTTGAATATTGCATAAAATAAGGGTTTTTAGGTTTGGCATGAAAGTGTCCATACCAATGGAATCCAATAGTGGTTTTGCAAGTTTGTGAACATAATAAATGCTGCCTCAAAGTTTCATGGGCCCATGATAAGTTTAAGAACATGATGCTTTGTAAATTAGGCCTAATCAACCTAATTAGGTCAGCCTAGAAAGGGTGTCTTTGGGTGGTCCAAGGGACTTGTATCTGAATTTGTAATATGTGTTGTAGAATTTTAATGGGTTTCTAAAACAATCAATATATTTTTTTTGGTGTTTTGGAGAACATTTGAGTTATTGGGTAAAAACTGATTTTCCACTACTACTGAGGTTCAAAGGGTGAAAGTGTGCAATCATGCTTTTGTTGATTTTCAAGATTTGAGGGTTGTTTAGATTGTTCAAATAGGTCATTTTAATCTTGTTAGATGCCTCTTAATTGAAATTTGATAGATTGATTGTGTTGAGCCTCCCAGGTTTGCATTAAAGTGGTATCAGAGCAGGGTAGTAGATCTTGTGTTGTTGTTTGATTGGTTTTGTAGGTTGGTGAAGAGATAGGATTGAGAAAATTCCACCTAAGGGGAGTGTTGTAAAAAATATTAATAACCATGATAGGGAGATATAATCCTTGAAAAGAGAAATGGTTGCATGGAAAGCAAAGCACAAAGGAGAAGAAGATGAAAGTGATTCTAAAGAAGAGACTTCTAGTGAAGAAGAGGAGATGGATCTAGATGAATTGAGAACATTGAAGCTTTTGAAGGCTGTGAAGAAGGATGGACATGGAAAAATATATGTGCGTATGTATGGAGGAAAACTTGACAGTGAAGAGCTCTTGGATTGGATAGGGGCTTTGGAAAACTACTTTGATAGTGAAGATGTTGATGAAGCACATGACGTGAAGAAGGCTAAAACAAGACTGAAGGGACATGCTTTGGTATGGTGGAATTTTGTGCAAGAGGAAAGATAGAGACAAGGAAAGAGAAATATCACTTCTTGGGAGAGGATGAAGGCCAATTTGAAAGGTAAATTCCTTCCTTGTGATTACAATGTTCAATTACTTAAGAAATTGCAAAATCTTAGACAAAATGATTTGGATGTGCAAACCATATACTGAATAATTTTATAAATTAAGCATGAAGACGATGAGGAAGAAATGGTAGCTAGATATTTCAATGGTCTCAAGTATAACATTCAGGATGAAATCAATTTGTTGGCACCTAAATCAGTTGAGCAGTGCTTTCAAATGGATATGAGGGTAGAAGAACAACTCAAAAGGAGACAAGAGAAGGCAACAAGAGGAAGAGGAAGCACTTCTAGGGGTAGAGGTACAAATTCAACATCAAGGAAGCCTAAGGAAAACCATGAAGATGTTGAAAAGAACAAGGAACAAGCTCCTAAAGCAAAAGGAGGATGGAGAGGTGGAATGACAAACTTTAGGCAAAGAAGAGATTATAATGATTTCTCAGGTAAATGTTATAGGTGCAATGAATTTGGACCCCCATCATTCAAGTGTCCTCAAAATTATAGTTCATCATCAAGTGGTGACAAACGGATTGAGAGAAGAGCACAACTAGTCCAAGAGGAAGAATCTAAAGGTTCAAGCAAAGTTGTAGATCCAGAAGAGAGAGAAGCCCTTATGGTAAGGAGAACCTCTTTGAAAGCACCTAAGAAGGAGGATATGAGCCAAAGAATGAATCTTTTCATAACTTTGTGCAAATGTAAATGTAAGGTGTGTCAAGTTGTTATTGATTCTGGTTCTCAAGATAATATGGTGTCTAGGGAGATGGTAGATAAGTTGATTCTAGAAAATATTTCTCATGTAGCACACTAAAAAGTTTCTTGGGTAAGTGATAGCCAAACTTTAGTGGTGAATGAACAAGACTATGTGGATTTCCAAATTGGGGAGTACAAGGATAGAGTTTTATGTGGCATATTGCCAATGGATTTTTGCTATCTACTCTTGGGAAGGCCATGGAAATTTGATAGAAGGTCTATGTATGATGGTTGGGAAAAACCTACACCATTTGGAAGGATAATCAGAGTTTCAAGCTAACTCCTTTGTAGGGAAAAGAGAAGGACAAAGGCAAAGCTAAGGTGGTGATCTTTGGAAAAAGGGAACTTATAAATCTTGAGGATGGTAAGAGTAATTTGTTTTTTTTTGGAGCAGATTTATGGTGTTGAGACAGCAAGGAAGACACCCATAAATGGTGCTAGGATAGTGGAAAAAGATAATGTGAAGGTTGATGCTCAAAGGAAGAAGCAAATTGATGTGAAGACCATGGAGAAGATTGTTCTCAAAAAGGTTCATGGTAAGTTGTTGACAACACAGCAAGGAGAGGTTAAGAAAATGGAAGAAATTATGATTGGGACAATGGTTTTTCCTATAAAAGTTCATAGAAAGGAAAGGAAATCAAGTCTAGGGAGGTCTCTGAAGGCTAATAACACAGTGATGTATGGGATTATACATACAAGGGTAATAGGTCTGATGACTGACTTCAAGCAAATGAATAAGGAAGGATAGAGCTTTGAAGGGAAACTGGTTAAGGAGAAGATAGTGAATGAGTCAAGTGTAGGTCTAACATAACTTAAATGCACAAATATAGTAGTTGTTGAGTCTGACAAAGATAAGGTGACACTTATGAGGACCAATGGGTAGAGAATAAAGTATGGGGAGCAGGGAAAGTTCATATTTACTGATGGAGGTGATTGGATAGGTAAAAGGAAACAAATGGTAATAGGTAACAGACCTTTGGAAAGTCCTAACGTACCAATGGAAGCACAAACATGTGTCAAAAAAACCACAAATGTAGGGTAGAGTATAGGAACAAAGCAGCATGGAGCACACGGCATATGTCAATGGCAATGGTTTATGGCCCAGAGAAGTCTTATTCCAGCATGGGCATGGTGGTACCAGCCTCAATTCATGAGGCATGAATTCTTGTTAGGGGGTGTATGGTGCAGGAGCACCTCCACCTTATGCCTACAATGGGAACACTAATTGTTGATCGTTGAAATGTTTAGGAAGGATTAAAGTTGTTTTGATGCTATTTGTTTTGAATAAGGTCAATCTCTTGCACTAAAGTGTCTTTATAGCCTTTGAAGGAAAATTAGTAAGTTTGTATAGGGATGTGCAAGAATAGTGTTTTGTTAATATAATAAGGCTATTTTCAAGCCATTAGTGTGGTTTTAATGAAGTTATAGGTGAAGGAGTGCAAACATTACAATATGAGTCATATTGTTGTTATGTCATGTGTAAAATATGTAAAATTGGCCTTCAACGATCACTAAGGGGTTAAAAATTAGTTGTAAAGTTGGTTGGTCATTGGTTAAGCCTGAAGAAGCCTTTAAATGGCTTGAATTCATCGATTGTAATGTTGGTCGTGGAAGGAGAGGACTGGCAAATAAGAAATCTCTATTTTTTAAATTTTTTTTTGTGTTTTCTCACATTGTTCAGATCTGTATGGGCACGTACAGTTAGATTTTGATATGAAATCATTTCCATGTTGTGAAGACTTGTATTAGCTTCATTTTGTGTCAATTTGGAGGGAATTTAGAGGTGTTTGGTAATAGAAAACTCCATCTTCTTGGGAATAGCCTGGGAACCCCTATTTTGAGGGTTTTGTGATCTAAACATGATTAAAAGGGCCCTTACACCTTATGTGGTTATTTTTACTCATGTAAAGGGCCCTATGGAGTTAGTTTTAAGTGTAGGATGGATGAATTGAGTGTTAGGAAAGAAATAAGGGAGATAAACTTGTTCCTGAGAGTTTTGTGAAGAAATTACATGTAAATGAGGGGTTTTAGCCTAGGGTTGATAGAATCTGTATGGGAGATCTTTTTTTTTGAATGTTTAGGCATGTATAGGGCTATTGAACTATGTTCAAGTTATTTTTAAGGTATGGAGGTCATGGAAGTGTCATATTCAATAAACCCTCTTGAATAGTGCATAAAATAAGGGTTTTCAGGTTTGGCATGAAAGTATCCATACCAGTGGAATCCAATAGTGTTTTTGTAGGTTTGGGAACATAAGAAATTCTGCCTCAAAGTTTCATGGGCCTGTGATAAGTTTAAGAACATGATGCTTTGTAAATTAGGCCTAATCAACCTAATTAGGTCAGCCTAGAAATGGTCTTTAGGTGCTCCAAAGGACTTGTATCTAACTTTGTAATATGTGTTGCAACACTATAATGGGTGTCTAAAACCATCAAGATTTTTTCTAGTGTTTTGGAGAACATTTGAGTTATTGGGCAAAAACTGAGTTTCCACTACTATTGGGGTTCAAAGGGTGAAAGTGTGAAATCATGCTTCTATTCATTGTCAAGCTTTGAGGGTTGTTTAGATTGTTCAAATAGGTCATTTTAATCTTTTTAGATGCCTCTTAATGGCAGGTGGATATATTAATTTAATTGAGCCTCCCATTCTGCATCAGATATGCCCCAGACACTAATTTTTGAGTGATTAACAGATATATGCCCCCTCAAGAGATAAATCGATGATTTTTGAATTTTTAAGATTTTTTATGATTTTATGATGATTTGATGATATTCCAATATTTAAGCAATTTATCTCCTGAAAAATGATGTGAAACTTCCTTTGTGATGAATTAATTGATTAAACCCCTTTTGGAAAAATAAAATAAATGAACCCCACAAAAATCCCACTTAATTAGCCTTTAAAAGTTCAAAAAGGTGATTTTGAAGTGTTAGAGTTAGATATGGTAGATATCTAACAATTAAATGCAGATTTAATTAATAAACAGAGAAACTAAAACACACACAAAATAAATCATAACACAGAGAATTTAACATGGTTCACCCAATCTGGGCTACATCCACCAAACCGCAGCCATCCAATACTTTTATTATCTAGTGAAAAACCTATTACAATCTTTTGAATAATCATGTTTTTCATCATACTGTAATACCCAACCGAACCCCCTTTTAACAAGCTTAGAAGCTTCCAGATTTCAGGTTCTACAAAATTGGATTTTTCTTTTTTCATTGATTTTTCCCTTTTTCGGTGATCACGCGAAAAAAGTAGGAAGAAAATTTTTCTTGGGGGCTTCCACCCCTGAACCCCCGCCTGGGGCCCAGCCTAGCCCTAGACCTCAGCAAGGATACATTCCAGGGTGTACAGTATACCATGGGCTATACAGTATAGCATGATCAGTCGCCACACACCAACATGAAGTTCATTTGTTCATTTGCAATTTGAAGATTTGAGAGTGATTGAGCAACTTAGCAACTTTTGAGCAAGATGGTGATTCCCTACCACACACACTGATTTAAGCACATGCAATTCCACAACAGGCCAAAAGTGTATGGACCTCTGTACGTACTCTGATAAACTCCCTTGTGATTTGTGCAATTTAATTTTCCCTCTATTTTTATCATTTGAATTCATTTTTTAGAATTTTGGCACATTCAATGCCCGATGTAGCAACATAGATAGTTTGTTTTAGCACATACAAATCATTAGCGCATAGGTTAGATTTTTTAGCGCATTGACATAAGATTGTAGTGCATATGCACTTCTAGTGCATCAAATAGATTCTGTGGCACATAGACATAGGATTATAGCACATAGGTTGATGTAACGCATCCAAGTCATAGAATAGTGCATTTGATAGATAAATTAGTGTATTTTATTTTCTAGTGCATTGATGACAAATTATCTTATTGATGACCTGAAATGACACATCCACCATATTAGCGCATTAAATGATTGTTTTAGCGCATTGGTAGAATTTTATAGCACATCCACCTTTTTAGCACATAGAATCACTGTTTTAGCGCATCCAAATAAGAAAGATTAGATTTTCATTAAACTCCTTGATTTTGATGTTCTTCGATTGTGTCACCCTTTGATTTGATTTTGATTGATTACCCTGATAGATTAGATGATGATTAGCCTAATGATAGACAAGGTTTGGTGATTGATTGATGATAATTGACCTCATTATAGGTGAGGAACAATTATAGTTTAGTTGATTGATTGACCTCATGATAGGAAAGGTGCAATAATAAATTGATTGATAAACCTCATGATAGGTGAGGTTTATGATAGATTGATTGATAAACCTCATGATAGGTGAGGTTGAATGATAAATTGATGCTTACGAGATTTGATCTGAGTCTCACCAAAGCCAATTAGATTGATAAGCTTATTGATTTTGATTGATTGACAAGATTATTGATTTGTGACTTTTTGTGATGATAGGATCCTTTGGTGAATCTATAGATTTGTGAGTGTTTTCTGAGGACATTTGATTTGATACCCCGGCTGGTGCAGCCTAAGAAAACTTTTATTACATGATGCAATTTTTCGCCTTTACTAGATATGCCCTAGATTAGGATTAACAAGGGTCTCTTGACAACATTAGTGGAGAGGTGGCATAGTGAGCATAACACCTTTCACCTTCCTACTGGCAAGATGACAATGACCCTAGAGGATGTGTACCGCATTTTGAGGATACTTGTTGTCGAAGAGCTTGTATTGTATGATTCCACTGAGCAGTGTAGGACTAATGCTTTGTGTGGAGTTTTCAAGTATGACATGATATATGGTTACGAGATTCCCTAGAGGGAGATGGTTGAAACATAAGTGACACTGCTATTCGTGCTTATTGGATTCATCAAAGGATTCTTATGTTCCAACCATAGGTCAAAGGGATTGTCAATTGGATAAGGTCATATCTTGGATTAGATGATTTTACAACATACTAGATATTTTTTGGTTTGTTGCATGCTTTATATCATGATTTACATCGGGTGGTGTATCTTAGAGGACGCAGTTTGTCAGTCAGAGTCACCTTGTTACAGGTATGGGCATGGGAGCATATAGCCATCACATGTCCCATTGCAGATAGATAGCAGCCCATTGGGAGAGCTTATGTTCTTGGAAACATAGGTCCAGTTGTCCAACATAGGATGGGAATACTAGAGTACTAGAAGAGGGTACTAGATGACCTTGAGTCAATTGTATGGCAGCCTCACATTGGTTGCGAGTGATGGGCAGAGGATGATATAGAGATGTCATATGTGTGCCATTCGATGTACCTAATCAGGAGGACTCACTTTGTTATAGAGAGATTCCTACTAAGGAGGGTGATGCGAAAATATGGCCAACTACAAGGCATGCCTTAGGGAGTGGCTTACTATGCACGGTAACAAATGGATGCTATAGAGTGGGGACCCACTCTGTCATATGATGTAGTAATTGAGGAGTACATGAGTCTAAAAGCCAATTATTTGGGATTATCATCTAGAGGTCATTGAGGCTCCGATATCTAATGAGCATGCACAATATATCTTTTTACATCCATTCCCACATATCTCCATCCCACATGAGTTGATGCCACTATTAGATGAGGAGGAGAGGGTAGTCATACACAGTCGTAGGCAGAGGAGAGATAGAGGAGCTAAGGAGGAGGTAGTGATGGAAGAGAGTAGTGATGATGATGGAGATGGATATGGTGGAGATGGTGGAGGTGAAGATGATGATGGGGGTGATGGAGGCAATGGTGGTGGTGGTGGGGGTGGTGGTAGACATCTAGGATTAGACCTCTTAGTGCCTCGAAAGAGGTGATCATTGGTAGTTTTGGCACATGTATAGATTAGATTGCCCTTGCGGTAGTAGCAAACATAGATAGTTGCATTATAGGTGCAAGTACAGACATTGTAGGTTTGGTTAGCACAGGTGCATGCATTTCTACAGACACAGACTTAGGCCCATGCTTAGGAACAAGCTCAAACACAAGCATAGATTGTCACTCTTATGACTAAGAGGGATACCTTGAGGTAGTAGGTTGAGTAGGCAGAGGGAATGTTAGAGAGGATGTAGAGAGTAGAAAAGGGAACCTCCACAACTAACATGCTTAGAGAGTTTATGCATGTGGGTTGAGAGGAAGAGTACTATAGAGGTAGATACCATGATTTAGTGCCTCCGGAACAAGAAGTGATCTATGTGTAGTATGTAAATGCCCATACACACTCTAGGACCACCAACAAAGGAGTGACACAGCCTCCACCACATAGAGATCTAGGTGCAAGACCATTAGGAAGTGGTACGAGGCTGACAGGGCTGAAAGGGGTAACATCATCTGGGGCTAGCAACACATGATCATTGATATATTTTGAGACATTTGGTGATGTATACCTCGATTTTGACTCTTTGCCATTTTTCCATTGTATCTCTTGACATTTATTTAGACATCTTTGTATACTTGACATTATGATTTTGAGATTTATATGATATGCAATAGATTTATGATCTATATGCATTCTATATGATTTCATGATGGATGCCTATGATAATGCATTTGATTTCTATATTTTATATGTCATGTGATGCTGATATGATGATGTTATGATTATGCACTAATGAAATTATGATGTATGGATGCAATGATGATTTGATGTTGTGGATGATGAATAAATGATATGCCCTGATGTTATATGAGATGATACATGGATGATGATTTTATATGTGTTATGAATGATGTGAATGTAATATGAAATGGATTTATGATGATGCAAATGATATGTAATGCAATTCATTTTTTACAGTTTTTGATGCAAATATGTATGATCTAATGCATGAATAAATGTATAATATGATAATGTCAATGATAATGCCACTATATGGATGATTTATTTTTTATATATATTTTCTAATACAAATATATGATCGAATGTATGAAGGGATTAATAATATGATAATGCAAAGATATGAGTTATGTAGATGATTATGCAACTACATGAGAATGATAATGTTTTTGTTAATGTCAAGTATACTCGGTCCATTAAATGATAGAGATAACATTGTTTTGAAATCTTTGCCATCCTTAGAACAATCTACTTTGTAGATGGAAAGTTAATATGAATCCAATCTAATTTAAGCATGCAAAACTAAATATGTGAAAGTTGTAGTCTTAACAATCGATTTTTCGTGCTTTTATCATCATTGAGCCTTAAATTTGTTGAAAGTGAGTACAAGCATTGATGGTATAATTTAGACCATGATGACCTAAGTACTTCTTTCATGATTTTTGACATTGCAAGTTAACACAAGAATCTAGGTATAATTAAACTAAGATGTCCTGAGCATTTCTTGCATAAAACATACAAGAATCAATAATTTTCGTATCCAAATTCTAAATGTCATCAGTGATACTTTGTATAGCACGTCTTGCAACAATTCACATAGTAATAATGATTAACTCACAAACAACAGATAAAGAAAAATCATACTCTTTCCTTGCTTCTCTAGTTCAATACATCATCGAGTTGCTCCAAAGATATGGTAACAAAAATCAAAATACAACATTTGAACATTCAAGCTAAAGCAATAAAATCATGATTCAAAAGAATGTCATCCATTTAGATTTATTTTGATTGATTGATTTAGTCGTTTGATTTGGATGTTTTGATCTTCTATTAATTATTGATTGTTTATTCAATGTTGAGTTTTCCTATGATAATTATGTTTGCTATGTTTTGCCAAACTATTTTTTGTTCATTTTTTTAAGCCCAATTTTTTATTGCCCCTAGTGAGTTCAGGTTTTTCCCCCAAGCTAGGAACACAACCACAATGCCAAGATATGTACATGAGATTCTCAATGATAAGCAAAATGATGGCAAAAGAAAATAGTCAAGACGTGCTCAAATAGATGGAATAGCTAGTTTATCACAAATAACGCCTATTGCCAGGTTTTCACTAGGTTTTTATTGCACTTCTTCAGATTTTATGATTTTTTTGACTTTTTTCCTTTTTGAATTTTTTTTTATCTTCCTCTTTTTCTATTTTTTTATATTTTCTTGATATTTTAATTTTTTTGTTGTCACCAAGACACCTGTTTGCCAAGATTTCATCAGAGCGACCATTTTTTTAGGACTTTTTTTATTTTTTTGTATTTTTACAGAACTTTTTCCATACACTAAATAATTCAAGTATAGAACTTTATGAGATGGATAATATTGATAGGTTCATCAAACAAATCCCCTTTTGGTGTAGATAGTTGATAAGCTCTTGATCCATAGACTAATATGACGACAAAGGGGCCTAACCAGTTGGGTTCAAACTTCCCTTTCTTCTTGCAATCCTATTAATTGCGAGGGTTTTCCTTTAAGACCAAGTCGCCAACTTGAAATGCTCTTGGTTTGACTTTGTGATTGTAACTTCTAGACATCCTCTATTGATATGCTTTCAAATGGTCCACATCTTGTTGACGACGTTCATTTAAAAATTCTAGCTCTTGAAGTCTAGACACTCTATAATCCTCATTTGAAATGATCACCTTTAGGGACACATGGAGTGATGGTATCTCAATCTTAATAGGTAGAATTCCCTTTGATCCATATACCAAAGCATATGGTGTAGCTCCTGTAGGTGTTCTGATGCTGGTTCAGTATGCCCACAAAGAAGGATTCAATTGAACGTGTCAATCACATCTAGCATCGTTTACCATTTTCTTTAAGATTTTTAGAATAGTTTTGTTTGATACCTTTTCAGGTCATTTCCCTATGGATAGTATGGTGTTGAGAAGTGATGTTGGATATGGAATCTCTCACATAATTCCTAGCAATCCTTATCCTTAAAGGTCTACCATTTTCAGTGATAATGGACTGAGGAATGCCATACTAAAAAATAAGGTAATTTAAGATAAAGGATGAAATTTGTTTTCCTCTAATAGTCGCTAAAGGCACAACTCCAATCCACTTTGTAAAGTACATCGTGGTTGTAATGATAAACTTTTGTCCATTGGATGAAGGGTGAATTTTACCTACCAGATCCGGTCCCCATTGACAAAAAGGCCATGTTGAAACAAAAGGTTGCAGCTCTTGTGCTAGTTTGTGTATAAGGTTCCCATGAATCTGACATTTTTGAAATTTCTTAACATACTAAAAAGACCCCTCCATATTTGGCCAGTAATACCCCAAACGAAGGAGTTTCTTCGCTAGAGTTAGACCGCTTGAGTGAGTTCCACAAATACCTTCATGAATCTCATGTAAAGTTCTCTTAGATTTGTTACGTTCTAGACACTTTAGGAGAGTAAAATCAAGACCTCAACGGTAAAGTATATTGGCAATCAAGGTATGCCATGCGGCTTGGTGAATGAAGTTTCATTTTTTTATTGTGGGAAAGGTCAAGTGGGAGAGTATCATCTTTTAGGTAAGCACAGATTTTCCCATAGATGGAGGTTTCAAGGTCAATGATATGGCATATTACTTGGGATTCAAGATTATTGTAGGTAGGATTAGACACTTGTTCTACCATAAACTCATAACATCTTCGCTTTTCTAATATTTGCAAGAGAGAAGCAATTGTCTCCATTGCATTGTAAGCTTTGTTTTCTGCTCTGGGAATCTGTTTGAATTTTATTTCAATAAACTACTTTTTGAAATCATCTAACATTTTCTTATATGGCAGAAACTTATCATCCTTCATCTAATATTCATCATTTACCTGATTTATGACCAGTTGTGAGTCTCCATAGACTTGCAGCCCTGTGATCTTCCATTCAACCACTACTTTGATCCCAATGATTAATGCCTCATACTCAACTATGTTATTCGTACATGGAAACATGAGTCTATATGATTGTGGAATGGTATGCCCCTAAAGTGTGATAAATAATATTCCAGCTCCTAACCCATGTTGTGTGTAGGATCCATCAAAATATAGCATCCATTGTTGTTTTGTCATAGTAAGGACATCAACATCAGGACACTCAATATGCATTGGGTGATTATCTTGTAGAGGTGGTTCAGCTAACTGATCAACTATCACCTATCCCTTGATGGCTCTTTGATCTACATATTGTATATCAAACTTGCTCAAAATCATGACCCATTTGGATAATCTCACTGTTAAGGTAGCTTTGCTGAGTAAATACTTCAACAGATTAATTTTAGCTATGCTTTTAACTATGTGAGTTAGCATGTAATGGTGTAATTGTTGAGTAGAAATAATACTTCCAAGAAATATTTCTTGATGAAGGTGTAATTGATCTCATAACCATTCAAATTTCTATTGATATAATTTATAGGCCATTCTTTTCCTTCAGGATCTTCCTATGCTAATATAGCACCCAAAGAAATTTTTAGTTGTGGCTACATAAATTAATAATGGCTTTCCTTATGTCGATGGTACCAGTATGGGCAGAGACATAAGATATTTTTTTAGCTTATTGAAATAATTTTTGTATTTCTCATCCCATTTGAAAGAGATATTCCTATGTAATAAGTGATTGAATGGATGACTCTTGTCTGCTAGTTGAGAGATGAATCTGTGAATAGACTAAATCCTTCATTGTAGAGATCATAGCTGACTAATATTCTTTTGTGGAAACATCTTCATGATGGCCTTGACCTTGGAAGGATCCACTCTAATACTTTTCTTTGAAACTATGTACCCTAGAAGCTTAGCTGAGGTCACACCAAACACACATTTCTTAGGATTTAACTTGACATTGAATTTTTCTAGCCAAGTGAAGATTTTGTCTAGGATCTCAAGGTGTCCTTTGGTATATTATTTTTCCAATAGGTCATCCACATAATCCTCCATAAAAGTATGCATCATGTCGTCGAAGATAGTAGTCATTGCTCTCTTCTATGTAACCCCTGTGTTCTTCAACTCAAAAGGTATAATGTTCCAGCAAAAATTTCCCCATGGACATGTTAACATTGTTTTCTCCTAATCCTTTGGTGTTATCTTGATTTGATTATAACCTGAAAAGTCATCCATCAGTGATAGCATGGCATGTCCTACTGTCAAGTCTACAATTATGTCAATGTTAGGCAATGGAAAATCATCCTTTGGACATGCCTTGTTGAGATCCCTGAAGTCGATACATATCATGATGCTATTATTTGGCTTAGAAATAGGTACAATATTAGAGATCCATTCTACATAATCAATAGATCGAATGAATCTTGCGTCTAGCAATTTCTTGAGCTTTGTCTTCACTAACAATGCAATAATGTAGGTGCATTTTCTTAATTTTTGCTTGACAGGTTTCACTCTAGCTGGTAAAGATAGATGATGCATTAGAAGATTTGGGTCAAGGCCTGACATATCAAAGTAAGACTAAACAAATTTTATTTGGAATTCTTCAAAGAACTTAGTGAACTCATGCTTTTCTTGTTCAATCATAAATGTTGTCAGATGCAATGTCTTCACTTTTTCTACTATGCCAATGTTGATAGATTGAGTTGGCTCAACCAACACTAGTGATCTCTTGTGATAATGTTCAGGAAGAGTGTCAAATTCCCCATCCTTCAGTGCCTTAGAGAGGTTTTCACTGTTAGATGTGCTCTTTATTTTTAATTTTTTGAGATCTAACACTACCATTAAATGGTTTTCACCATTAGATCTATTTTTCACATTTTTAATTTTGCAGTTGGGAGATTTGACACCCTCTTGATTCAAAGTTTTGCTATGATTTTTGTGGTTAGAAATTGTTTCAGGATTGTTAGAACAAAGATAGTTAACAATGGAATTGTCATTCACAAAGATAGGGACATTAGATGGCTCACTTTGATCCTAGTCAATAAGCTCAAGGTGTAGTAGAGGTAGAGAGTCATTGGTTTGGTTTAGGTCAACAGCAGTGAGGGTCCGGATAGCAATGTGATCGTTGTGTTCGATAGGGATGTCAAGGTCTATGATATTACTCTCTTCCAGATCATCTAGTTTGCTTGAAGTCTTTCCATCCTCACTCAAGTCATTGATATTCTATGATCCAAACACAAGAGGTCTAGTCCATGAGCTTTGTCCCTCCTCACGTGTTGGAGCATACCTTTGTATTACATCAATCTTTTTATCATGGTATGATTCCTCAGACAATGAATCCCACTCATACTCATTAGAGTTTGTCTCATAACTTGCCTGTATCCATAGGATTCTTTCACATATTTTCTCTTTTTTTTCTTCTTTAGTTTCTCTTGTATATCCTCATCCAATCTTTTCCTTTGCATGAAGTTGAAGAGGTTGGATTGGTTCTATGATTCCTTCTTCCCTTTTTCCAATGGGACCTTGTCCTTCATACCCCATTTTCTCTAGGATTGTCTTTCCTTTTCCATACTGATTTCTTGTATATTAGGGGTTGTTGATGTAGATGCTTCCTCATCTTTGTATAGCCAATTTAGGACAACCTTGTCTTCTAATCCGTCCACTAAATTTCCAGCCTTTACAAATATGCCATCAAAAATTGTGGTAGGTTGTGATAGTTGTTTTTTTTTATATTGATGGTTGCCCATAAGTTCTCGAAGAAGGTAACAATTGTGAAAGGTACAAATATTGTTGAATGGAATACTCTCCCATGCCTTTGTTTGTTAACTAGATCTTTTCTTTGAATTGCTTTGATAAAGATTTTTCATTGTTTGAGGTAGTAGAATCAGCAATACCTTTGTCTTTTGATTGGTCCTTCTTCTCAATCCATTTTGAAACAACATTCAATTGGCTTTCGTTGTTTGAGCAATTTGGAGTGTTAGCTTCCCTTTTGTGAGGTACAAAAGTGTCTTCAACTGCTTTAAGCATGTTACATTGTTGGGGATTGTTTGAATCCATTGAGATGATTATTTCTTGTCCATTAACTGGGAATTTTAAGCATTGGTGATATGTGGATGGTGCTGCTTGCATCTCGTGAATACATGGACATCCCAAAAGTATAATATAGGTCAACTCTTTATCCAACACTTGGTAGACTATGTCTTTCATAATTGGTCCTACTTGGATAGGTACAACAATCAATCCTTTGGAAGATCTCTCTTTGTCATCATATGCTTTTATTATGATTTTCCTTCTTGCATCAATAGCATTTTCAGAATATTCGAGTGCACAGATAAGTTTTAAAGTACAAATATTCAAACTATCCCCACCATCTATAAGAACACGCTTGACTCAGTGTTTGTGGATGAGAACCTCAATGTGGAGGGAAGTATTGTGTGGATGGTTTAGCGATACATCATCATGTTTGGAAAATGATAAGTAGTGAGGAGTGGCTAAGTGTCCCACCATAGCTTGGAATTGGTCAACTTCCAAATTATTGGGTACTGTTGTGGAAATAAGAGATTTTTCTAAGATCTCCTTATGAGCTAGTGATATTTTTAAGAGTTCTAAGATGGATATTTGCACTGGTATCTTCTTCAATTGATTGACAATGTTATACTAAATTGATGGGGCAATGGGCATGCTGGATGTAGCTCCTTTTAGTATTACTTTAGCTTATCCCTTTGTTGTTGCATTGATCAGTTGATACTCTTGTTTCTCCCTGATTTTGATAACATTAATCTAATTTTTTCATTTGCAGTATTTTTCATGATTACATTTAGTGATGTGATTTGATTTGATTGTGTTAATTTCGATGACATGAAGTTGATTTTCAAATGTAGCAATGTTTTTTATTTGATGATCAGCTGTAATGATGTCGTGATTGTTATTAATTTTTGCGTTATGAGTTTGATAATTAGCTACAACCATGCCATTATTTTTATTTCCAGCAGCAACAAGATCATGTTCATCATTGATTTGAGCATTATTAGTGTGATATTCAACCATAGAAATATGAAGAATCATGGTATCATAAACATAATTCACATTTTTTACTTTACCATTTGCAAAAGATGATTATCCCTTTTTGTAATTTGGTAGAGGATTCTTGAAAGATCCATGATCATTGTTTGTTTTTGGTCCTTCAATGAATATCTTCTTGTTATCAATTAGATCTTGGATCAAATGTTTCAATTACAAGCAGTCATTTTTTTTATGGCCTTTGTTTTTATGATAGTCATAGTTATGTGCGTCATTCCTCCAAAATGGTTTAACTTGTGGATCCCAATTACGTGGTTCTTGTAATGTTACAAGTTTGGCTTCAATAAGTTCCTTTAATGTTGATTCCAATGATTGTCCCAAAGGTGTGAATTTCCTCTGATTTGATGGCTTTTGGAAAGGTGGTGATTTAGATCCAACATTGTTCAAATTTCTATTTTGATTAGCATTTGGATTATTGCTTTGGTTGTTTCTTTGGTTTTTCTTAGTGGCAGTTGCTATTAAATTGAATATTGATTTCGTGTTTTGCATTTCAGCCACATCATTGTTTCCAACATTTCTATATTTTTTCCAAAACTTGGGTTTATCATTGTTGTTGTTGTGTTTTGAGAAATTTGCATTGTTCGACCCTTCATTGTATATTTTTAGGACTCCTCTTTTGACTAAAGTTTCTTCTATCTTGAGACCATTTTCAATCATTTTCTCGAATGTAGGTGGACATTGTAGTTCAAGCCTATAACTCATTTCATCATTTAAATTGTCAATGAAAAGTTCCATATTTTCCTTTTTCAGGTATGGAACGAGGATATCTTGCAAACATCCTTCTCCATCTTTGTAAAAATGAGAGAAATGTTTCACCTTTCTTCTATTTGGTATTGCAAAGATCCTTCATTGTGATATCATGTTGTATATTATAGGACTATTGAGTTATAAATTTGTTAACTAGATCTTCAAAAGATCTAATTCCTGGAGTTAATTTAGAAAACTAATTCATACATTGTCCACCTAAGCTTCATGGAAATAGCCTCATCAAGTATGTCTCTTCATGGGAACATTCTAAACTCAGCTAAAAATTCCCTCACATGGTCAAGAGGATCTATTTTTCCACTGTATTTATCATACTTGGGGAATTCACAATGTTTTGGAAATGGGATCATGTTCACATTTTGGGCAAAAGGATATGGAAAAATATCTTGTAGAACATATCTCTTAGTAGTTCCATTTTGCATATCTTGGAATTGTTGTTGTAAGGTTTGTAGTTGTGTTAATGTAGCCATTTCATTTGTATTGTGTGTTTCAGTTTTAGCTCTAGTGGGAGTCTATTAACATCAAAGTCCTTTGGAAATTTGACACCTAGATCAACTAGCATTAAAAGATACCTTTCTCTATCTTTCTCCAGAATTTTCTCCATAAACTTATGGAACTTGGGATCTTGTTACATATTTTGTAGATCCTCTTCAGATATTTCATCATTTTCATGTTGGTTGGATCTAGTGAATGTATTTTCTTCAATCTCAGACATGTTGTTTTGGATTTCTATTTTCCTAGTCTCTTGGAGTTTTATTCTTTGTGATCTTGTCAAAACTAGGATACAAGTGTTATAATTTTCCACTAAAATTTGATCTTGGTTTGAAATAGTGTCAAGGATATTAACTTAAGTCAAATAGAATGATATATTCTATTTATCAAACTAAGTTGATAAGTATGATTATATGACTTCATTTCTCAATGTAGGATGACTGATCCTAATAATGAAACTTAGCTTTTAAACAAATGTATTTGATTTAGACACTTTAGGATAGTAGACCTTAGTTTAATTTGAAGAATTTCACTTGTGAGATTCAATTTTTCCAAGTTTTAAGACACTGTTTTGATTTAGGAAGGATTTTGTTCTAGTAAAAGTTTGAATTCTAATGTTAAATTTTTGATAGACGGTGAAAACAACTCTCTAGATTTTAATATTTTGGAAGCACTATAACAGTCCTCCAATGCACTAAAAGAATTGACAGATTCACTAACATATTATTTTGATGCATTGTTAAATAGGTTGTATGTGCTATACTATTTTTTCTATGCACCAAAAAATTGATTGAATGTGCTAGACTGTTACTCCTATGCACTCGATTATTCCTCCTATGTGCTAAATTGTTCCTCTGATGCACCAAAATGTTCCTCTGATGTGCTAAATTATGAGTTAATGTGCTATTAAATAGATTGGATGCACTATAACAATCCTCAGATGTGGTAATCTGGGAAGTATTCAATTATTGACAGTCTGTTCATTTGTTCTAGCTTTAATCAGTGAATTATTTGTCTTTAGGGTATAAACTTTTGATTAATGACCTTGTATCTAATTTGTTTGTTTATGGATTATGAAAATTGATTGCTTTTATTTGATGATTCTTTTGAAAGTGATTTACTCACACAGCAACAGGTTTGTAAAAAGTTGTTTCAAATCTATGCATTTAAACATTTAGTGTGCGTTCTAAAATTAGGTCTAATTTTTTCAATTTCCACTAGTATAACACAATAAAAGATAGTTCAAGTACTTTTCTAATCTCAAAAAGTCACTAAAAATACCACAACCCACATTTTAAAACTATGTCAGCTCACACAGCCGTGTCACCCCCTAGAGGGTGCCCGTGTTTTTTCCTTTCTCGAGTCTTAAACAAAGTCAAATCCTCCACTTTTGGCTAGTCTCTGATAGTTATATGGTGAGTGTCTTGGGGGTATATTTTTCCCTCCCCTTGCACTGTGGTATAAAAAGTGTTTAGAAACTAACTTAGTTGGATTCTAACTTAAGGTTCGTAGAAAGGGTTTCTATTCGAAGTAGCAATAGATAAACTCCCTTAGGAGACCTCGCAACATTTAGAATAAAGGCTTTGGGGATGGTTATCTTTCACACTTTTATTGAATTGTGAAATTTACCTGAATTCTCTTTTGATTATAGTGGGTTGGAAAACCTGGCTTTGGTCATTCCCACTTAGGTTGTTCCCGTAGGGTAAGTACTTTTTCCCACTATGGAAAGCCTTCTAAAGGTGTTAATAAAAGCATGAAAAGTGAGGCTAGCATTCTGATCACCTAGTGAAGGGGAGAGCACAGGCCTATCACTTCAACCATAGTAGACAAAGGGTTCAATTATCCTTTTGCAACTTAAGCTAGATGCCTATCTTAAACAAAGGAAAGCAATGATAAATTTAAAACCTTGCAAACACCATTAGTAATTTGTAATTGTTTGTCTTTGACTAGCATAAATGTTTCAAGCAACTATCTTTGAAAAATGTTCTTCATACCTGCAACACAGAAAATAGAGATTAGTATTCAAAATTTGAATTTTCTATAAAAATAGTTAGATGCGCTAAAACTTTAAGCATATGCATGCATTGAAATTTGGATGCACGCTAAAAGAATTGATAGATGTGCTAAAGTAATAAATGAATGCACCAAAACAACTATTAGATGCGTTATAGAAACCCCCTTATGTGCTACAGTTTTAAGCATATGCACCAAAATATTCTTCTGATGTATTGTAATAGTATTTGAATGCACTATATTGTTATGCGATGCACCATAATAGTATTTCTATGCACTAAAAGATTTTTCGGATGTGCCAAAATAACTCTCAGTCGCGCTAAAACAGAATCATGTCAAAATCATGCAGTCACTTTTCCAAAAGACGTTAAAATATGGAGTTTTGGCCCCATGGTAGGTGCCAAATGTAAGTGTGAGGAAAAACATGATTGTAATCTAAAATGAATGCTATATGATTAAAATGTTGATTACTAGAATGTTGTATGCTAAATTGCTCTAGTATGATTTCTGCGGAGTTTTATTTGCTCAAAGTGGGATCCTTTTCCTATAGAAAGAGGTTGCTTTTATAGATTTTCAAAGGAAAATTATGATGTGGAAGCAAGCAACGGTTGAGATTTGATCTGGATAAATCAACAGTGGAAAATGAAGAAGTTGGAGAAGATCATGGAGAGGATAAAACATTCCTCCAAGAGACCAGGAAGAAAAAGAGGAGGAAGAGAGTCAAGTCTCTTTAGATTATTCCAAAATTGGTTGAAAAGATAAAGCACAATTGAATACAATTTGAAACTTTCAATTTTGGTTGGAGACAAAAGTTGTAGACATGTGCTCAAATTGAAAATAGGAATTATTCAATTTTGGAGGAATATTAATTAAATAAAACAAACAATTGAAACTTTTTATTTAATAAAAGGATGATAATTAAATAAAATAAGCTATGTAAATCTGTTTATTTAATTAAGATGGAAGAATTAGATAATTAAATAAAACAAACTATTAAATTAGTTTATTTAATAAGATAGAATAATATGATTAAGATAGAGGAAAATAGAATATGAACTATATAAATAAATATTTCTATTTATTTATAAGTAGATGAATTAGAAGGTTAATTAATCAAATAAATTGTATTTAATTAATTAGATCTATCCAGACCATTTTTAGGTGTATACAGTAACTATTAAAGATCTATAAAGTTTTGCATATTCTCCTCTCAAGATTAGTATAGGTAATTGTTTCACTACATTAGCTTCCTTACACCCATAATCTAATCAAAGCCCAATCATGCCAAACTTTTCGTGTATCTTATTATCTTCCTATTTCATGTCTTTTAGCTTCCAATCCAATGCTCATTCTCTGGGAATTCACAAAACCCAATCTGCACATATACATAACATCTTATCAACATATACAACATTAAAAGAGCAACCACACCCAATAATCATGTAGTATTTAGTACATGAGGAAATCAGGTAGAAAAAAGGTTGGATGCAAATTATAAACCCACTAGTCTATTTTGCAAGAGGTGGCATTGGGAAAAGGATTGGTTCGAAATATGGTTTGACGTGATCTTTGTGATTGTGGCCCCATTCATAGAATGCTTTACTGAGAGGATAAGCCTTGTGTATGATCACCATGAGGATGAGTACATTAATGCCCCTGGAGTGGAGACCAAAGTGCCTTATTTTGGTTAGACTAAAGGGATATAATACTTGGACCCAAACTTCAAGTATTCATTCTATTCCATTCTTCTCATTTTTTGTGTCACTTTTTACACAACTTTTTTTTATCATGTTTAGAGTAAGTTTATTAATGTTTTATAATCCTATAAAATAACACACACGAGATTTTCCCTTGTTAAGTGTCGTTTGAACTTAAGAACAAGCATATATAGAAAAATTACACATTGAAGTAGTAGATGGACCCATTGGATGATAGAATATGTAAGTTGTGTAACTTTAATGAAGTATTTAAGAAAAATCACTAATCTTTGAATTAGTTTTTATCATTGATTAGAATGCTTCTAGAAAGATAATGTTTGTAAATTTTTATATTGTTTTGGATCACATTATATGGTCCATAGTAATTTAGGTTATGAGAGCTTGATATGAAATCTTAAGAAGATCACTACACAATCTACAACCTAAACTCTTATGCAAAATAAATTATTTGCATACCCTAACTATGCAAAAACACCTCTAGGGTTAGTGATCAAAACTTCAAGCCTAAAAATTCTAATCTAAGTATGCAACTCTAAAGAAAATAAGAATCTAAAAACAACAAAGATTGCAAATGCCTACAAACCAATTAGACGAAATCTACGAAACAAATGGTTATAGACAACACCCAAAAAATTTCAACAAGAAATAAAGGTTAGCCTAAAATTTTCTAAAATATGGACAAAGCAAAAGTGCGGCTTTTTGAGACAAAGGCATAAAAATTCTAAGGCATATAAAGTCTTTGCACAAGCATCATTAGGCATAACAGAGGCATCAAAAGGTGTAATGGATACGTGGTTTGTCATTACAAAGGTATTGATTCATAGAGGTGAGTGTTGAGATGAAACCTACAACTCAACTTAGCAAAAACTCAAACAAAATGTTAGAAAAGGGCATAGGTCCCATTAGGCATGCCAAAATGAAGATATGGAAATGTTATAAGGTGAAATAACATAGTAATAATGCACTATACATGTAAAAAACTATATCTTAACACCTTCAAACTTCATGCTTGAGTGAAATATGATGCACCTTAATCCCATTGATGTGCTCTAAATGACTTTAAAATATGGATTTCTTTAATAATATTTCAACATAATCTTGTTATAGTAAATGGACTTGATCATAATAGAGGGTGAAATCTTCCATTTATATAAAGAGGCTCAAATGGATGGATGGATGAGATCTTGCCACAAGATCAAGGGCTCAATTAAGATATTCTCTCAAGAAATATGGAGAGGACAAGTGTCGTGTGGGGATTAATGGAGTGTGGAAGCTTAAATGAAGATGACTGGGTAAGATTATGGAGGATTGTGGTAGGACTCCAAGAGAGAAAAATATTTGACTTGTTGCTTATCTCTAAGGAGGTGAAATTTAAAATTAGATTTTGTGGATAAAAGAGAGATGGCCCTATACAAAGTCAACTAAAAAGGTGACATTTTCCCCAAGTGGATTTAATGAGGGAAAGGTGAGGATTTATTAGGTAAGGATGTAGGCAAGCATGTGGGGAAGAATGACACATGGCGGGTGATGAAATTTAAAATTGAAGAAAATGTTAAATGGAGATTAGAAAAGGATAATTAATAGATTTTTAGAAGAAATAAGTGACAAGGACTAAGGTTATATTAATTAAATAATTTATCCTTTAGAAGAATGGGACAGTAAGAAAATTAATTAAATAAAAATTTAATTAATTGAGAAGAATAATGAAATAATTGATTAAATAATTAAATATTTAATTAAATATGGAATGACAAGGTAAATTAATTAAAATTTAGAATTTTAATTGTTTTATAATGTTAAGTCAAATTTGGGGTGTCTACAATAGTATCTATTTGCATGTGCCATGTGTCTTATTGTGTTCCTGCCACAATTTAATGTATTGTACTTGTATCTATAAAAAATAATAATAATAACATAATGTTTGTGCATTAAGCCCCATTTAGCATAGCCTTTGCTATAATACATAATTTCTTATATTGATTTTTAGAAGAAAAAAACAAAAAAAACAAAAAAAAACAAAAGAAATGCCACTGAGATTTGATAAGATGATAACATTAACAACTCAAACTCGTCCACTCATGGGTAACAATAAGGCAAGGGAAATAGCAATTGTTATCAAGGTATGCCAAGACATGACAACTATATTTACTATTTTAGAGTTTTAATGTACATACAACAAGTTCTTCATATCTAAATACAACTATAGAACACCTCTTGATGTAATAACTTATAAAAAAAAATTAATCATTTTTATTATACTATTTTATAATAATTTAAAATTTGAAATTAACATATTAATATAGATATTTAAATAAAAATAAATTTATAATCATCATAATAGATGTATATTTTTAATTAATACAAATATTATTTATCTGATTTTATTTGAAAATGTCTTTTAATTAATACTTGTTTCTAAAAAGAAATAATACGAGTTATATAAAGTGGTCTGACGACCTTTATTATGTGGCACATCCATGTCTCATAAAATTATTCACATCCTACAATAAATCAATCAAGTTCAAAAAACTAAAATGTCTCATCAAATAATTAACATGATCCTAAATCAAGTTCAAAAACTTAAAAAAATCTTGACTTTTTTTGTGTATATATAGGCTAGATTTATGTACATTAATTGGGAGTATGAGATCCCAAATTTGAATATGCCTTCTCATTTCACAAAATTATTTTGTTGCATATAAATATATTATTTTAAAATATACTTATACAAATTAGTTTTGAGGTATATTGAATATGTTATTTTTAGCCAATAAAGCTATATATTATATGAGCTTTCTAGCTGAAACAAGTCTCACACTGACAAACAACAATTTTTTCTTGGAAAACAGTATAAACTACCAAAATTTCTCAAACAAATTTGAACGACAAATCTCATCAGATTTTTGTTCTCACATTTAATATGCAGATCTCATCAGATTTTGTCGCAAGCCAGCCCTAATTCCCTGATATTTTCAGATCCACTTTTTGTTAAAAGATTGAAGCAACAGCTGTAGGGATATTTTTATAAAAAAGTTCTGCTATGGTGGGGCTGCTTAAATTTTTCCTCTCATCGACATCATTGTCAGACGAATCAATTTGTGCAAAATCTTGAGGTAAGTCATTTGCCTCACACCAGACGGTTGTTTGCACCCATGAAATATTGAATCTGCTATTTTTGTACCTTGATTATTTATTTTTGAGTAGAGCTTTGTATTTCAATTTTTTTATTTACACCGAAGGCATATGCAATTTGAAAGAGGTCAACCTGAATTTTGCAATCAATGATGTAGGTAACAGGGCTTGGTAGACTATCAAAATGCTCGACCTCGTTGATTTGTTTCCTCCATTTTTTCATGCCCGCATTAATGCTTGAATCCCACTTGCACACTGGTTGAGATCTCGTGTATCTTCTAAAAACCTCGTCACATCCTTATTTTCAGGCTACAGCTCACGAAATTGGATAAGTGACAGGTCAATACCAGCACGGCCGAGTTTGAAGGAGCAGTGGGGATAGCAGCAAAAAAAAGGTAGAGAACATCTGATGAAATGGCCGGTATTTAAGATGGTGTTCCTTCTATAAAATGAATGAAGATGAGCTTCACAATCAATGACTTATAACAGTGGAAAAGGAGTGCAAGAGATGAGATCAATCTCATCCATTTATCACGGTAGTCGATGGTCACCACAGATTAAATGCATGTCAATGAGTTAAGGAGTTGAACTGGAGATATTTTTCCAAACGTACAGGAAATTATGGATGGTGACATTGTCATGTGGTTCTCAAGAAATGTTACATTATCTTCACTGTATTATCTATTCATCGTCATCTTCTTACCTTTCCAAAATGTATCCCAACAGATAGACTGGAGGTTGGGGGCTACTATAGCAAAAAGGTGCTTCTCTGCCATCATGCCCTCTCTCAGTGAAGTAGTGGTATTTTCAGGATCCTCTTCCCTTTCTCACATGGGAGGAACTTAGATATTTCCAATTTTTCACATTATGGAATGCAAAATAGAATTGGTGGGTTTTTCTCTAACTTTTTTTTATCTCCTTTTCAAGCTCTAGTTTTATTATCTAACCATGTTTTCTTATTATTCGGTTTTGATGGTGGGAATGATTTGGAGAAGACCTGGGATAGAGTTACCCCAAATTGAGGCTCATTTCAAGGGTTTGAATGTGGATAGGGCTCTTCCAACTATTCTTAACTATTTACTAAACTTGGCTAAGGTATTAATTTTGAATCACCAATTTCTACTCATTGTAGTATCCTTTGATTTTCTTTGATGCCATATTCTCTCTTCAGATGATTTTGGGGAGATTTCACATTTTGGGTAAGAGCAAAAGGCCCTTGAAGATCCTGCAATTATGTGTATTGTGTTAACAACTTTTTCAAACTCCGTAAGGACAACATCCTTTCTTTCAATATTTGTATATAGGTGATGGCAGAGTAATGTCTTTCAATATTTGTACACAGTTGATGGTAGAGTAATGTCTCTATTGTATTATGTGGTGGGATTGAAGATTGGGGTTTCTTTTATTAGTTGCTTGCATTTCCTTCGAAGTAATGATTTTGTACAATTTAGAATGATTTTGCTCCTTGAACTAATGGGCTTTTTGAAGATAAGTTAGAGTGGTTGTCTATGGCTCTACTGAGATTGTTTATTGACTTTCCTTCTTCCTAGTATTCATGTTAACCATGCTCTTTGAATTTTTACTTAATGTTGTAGGTGTCTAGAAGTGTATATTATTTTTCGCAGTTTTCATTCATCTGCCTTTTGTCTTCATTTTATAGCCATGAAGTTTCCTACAAACATTTTTTGTTAGTATATATTAATCTCTTTGTTCTTCGAGGATCCAAATGGTGAATGGCAGATATGAGCCGAAGGGAAACCAAACAAGAAATCATGAAGTTTACCAAATCAAGGTCATTTGAACCAGAAGGTTCACTTTCTTTTAAACGATGGGAAAAATAATTTAATTGCCCCTAAATATGGCAGCTCGCACCAGTTTGTGTTCATTTGGGATTTAGATTCTTTTGGGGGATTTTATTTGTAATTGTCTTTGTTAGTTGTCATAATGATTCTTTAGTTTTTTTTTCCTATTTGTTAGTCTTTCAGTTTTGTTTTATATGGGATATGTGCGTTTCTGTTTAGAGTGATTTTTTGTACTATTATTTGGAAGCCCAATAAATTAAAAAGAGGGGATGGATTAGTTGTGTTTCATATGTTTCATGGTGGACTGGAAATTGAATAAATTATAGTCTTGTGAATCCATATTAGTGTAGGGGATGAATTAGCTGTGTTTCATATGTTTGTGTCATTATAACCCTATTATCTATGGTTGTATTGTGTCATTTTTCCCTTTTTCACCAATTTCTAGTTTCAATAGAGCATGCGTAGGGCACTTCAAGGATTGATTGCCTTAGTTTCAAAAAGAATATGAGTAATATTCCCATTATTTTGTTTTGTTTGTTTTAGTTTACCATTTAAATAGGGTTGCAGTGTCAAAGTATCTAGAGTTGTGTGTTAAATCTATAGGTATATAGGTTCATTTGCATCATAAATTCTTTAGGCAAATAACTTAAGCATTTATCTCAGGGATTAACAAACTTATGACACTTTGTCAATAATGTCCTAAAATTGCCGCTTCACTTATTGTGTGGCTTCAATGGTTATAAAGATCTTGGGCAGAACTGATTGTTGAATATTGGATGAACATGGTCACCATGGAATGCTCCTAAATTTGAACAGGGTCACATATAGTCTATTGTCCCTTTCAAATGGGGGGGACTAAATTAGAACCGAACCTTGAAAATGGTGCCAGTAATCTTGGACCACATATTTGTGAATATGGATCACACTTGAATATACCTTGTCATAACAAATTCTTATTTGATTCATGAATTGAAATATTTGATGATTGAAATTATTTTATTGGGGTATTTGAAATGTTTATTGATTAGTACCTGAGTCTTTGGTAGAGGATTACATAATTAGTGTAGGAGATGGTGTGTTTCAGAAATAATTATGATCTAGAGTAGGCATCTACATGAAATGGGTAAAAAGAAAAATGTGTTGCACTCTGGAAATAATTATGACTGCAACAATTCCACAAACTACATCAATCAATAATTTACCTCCACAATACCCTGCCTCGACCATGGTCCACATGACAATGCATTGGAAGAACTTTTAGATAAATCACAGTCAACAGTAAAACAAAACTGAATCATTTAGCTGAATCTGGAAGATGTTGAGATGCCAAGTTTAAATTTATGCCCGGTCAATCATAATCTCTGTAAATCCATTGATTCCATTTATTATAACAAAGGCACACGTCCATTCATTCTATTTATAATCATTTCTAAAATTTTAGATATATAGTTTGCATTTTATATACTACTCATTAATGAGTTGCTTATATACTTGCAAGGAATAAGTCCAATACTTCTATCATAAGTGATAGAGATCCAATTAAAAATTTATACGGTTTCTTTCCATGACAATGGAATTTAGGAAATAAGCATTGTATGCAATGGAGATTCTTTGAGTTTGAGCATCAATCATGTTGACAAATTTATAAACATGAAACACAACCATTAAGAATTTGTTGATGTGAAAAATGTAAGAGAAAAACTTCTTTTAACAAAGATTATATAGCTAGCCAATAATTTTGAAAACATTGGAGAAATTTGGCATGCCAATTTGGATACTAATAATGACACTCGTGATATTTGGTTAAATAATTGATTGGCAATATTTTTTTGCATTGAATTACTTGCTTTATAAGAATATTTTAGTAAAGTAATGAAAACCATGTTCTCAAGAGTTTGTTTAGTTTCTGCTATTTGCTTTCTAGCTTCATAACTATTACTAAAGGAAAGGGTATTAATATGAAAATGTATTTAGTTTGTCTTCCACTAACTTTATTAGTGGAAATGAACATAAAAGTGGTATATAATATTATATTAGTGAATGCAGTTTTAAAGTTTTATATAGAATAATTTAAATAATTGAAAGAAAAAATATTGTATGATCTTTGATTTAATTTTTTTTTAATATGTTTAAATCTCATATTTATAATTTTAAATTTTATATTATTTTGAAAAACATTAAAAATCTTTATTATTAATTTTTTTATGATCTTTTAAAAAAAAAAAAAACAATTTTAATAATATTTTATAATCAAAACATGAAACTTTCAAAGTCTATGATATGAAATGATAAAAAATACATAATACAAATTGAAAAATATTTAACTTTTTAATAGGTTTCTTTTATTTTTCTTTTAAAGATTGGTTTTACTTGTGACTTTTATATTTTTAATATAAATGTAAAGTTTGTTTCAATTTAAATATTTTTCTTTGAAGTATTTTTAATTTTTTTAAAGAATTTATCTATATTTACATTCTATTTTGTAATAATTTTTTATTTGTTTTTGATATTAGGGATAAAACATATTTTGAAGGGATCTGCAACCCTTTACAACTAGAAAAGCTAGACTGCCAAAAAGGACAGCCTGCAGCCACAAAAAAGCCAGCTCCCAAGCCAAGAACATCATGTTTTACATTTTGACTTACTCTTGTGGGAACGAAGCATCATTTCAAGAGAAGGCCCAGATGCTTTTGATTTTTTACTCGTAACTGTAAGCCAGCCTTCTTCCACTTGTGTTGCCTTAGCCTGCCAAGCCAACACATCACTATCCTAGGTTTGTTCATTTGTAGCCCTGGGGGAAACAACCTTGTTCATATGTGTAGGTAGGGTCTTATCCGAAGAGCTGCCTGAAACAGGAATCGAAGCCCCTCCACCAGAGAAGGCAGGAGGAGACCCAGACCTAACTTGAGAGGAAGAAGCAGAAATTGCCTCTAAGAAACTCTTTTTTTGATCAGATTTCTTCTCAACTATATAATGATGTTGAGAAGCACCATTCCACCAGTTTTCCTTTTTTATTTTTTTCTTAAATCCGCAATGGGCAACAGCATGTCCTGTTTTAAAGCATCTTCTATGACGAAAAGGTAATCCCTCATAATCCAAAGATTGAACCCAAATCCCCTTGGAGGACTCTAACGAAACCTCAGCAGGCAATCCAATTGAAACATCAATTTCCACAAGTATTCGGGCAAAGGTGGAATGAAAGATATCAGAAGAAGCAACATCAACATACAAAAAATCCCCAAGAGCTTCCCCAACTGATTCCAGAAGAGAATCATTCCAGAGGTGGAGGGGAAGATTGGGCAAGCGAACCCAGATAGGGATTTTACTAAAGGTTTCAGAAGCTGGATTAAAATTTGGGTGCCAGGGTTTGATCAATATTATTTGTTAATATTGAATCTATCTTTTAATTAATGTCAATAGTGTTTTTAATGTAGAAATTATATGTTTTAGGTACAAATTTTATTATTTTTTTATATTTAATTAATTTAAATTCTTTTTTTATTTAATTATTTGATATTAGTTTTTTTAAATAATTATTTTTTTATTAATATTTAGATTTAAGTATATATTGACTTTGCAATTAATTTATTCTATTTCAATTTTTAATTAAGATTTACATTTGAAATTTAATGATAAGTATACAAGGAATATATTTTATATTCTATAGATTTCAAGTTGATCAAATTTTATGCAAGGTTATGAATTGTTCTAGCTCCCAAAGCTTACCCAAAGATATTATAATTATATAGGGGTAAACCCACAATAGTGGGTTACAATTTTTTGAACGAAGAAAAATTAGAAATTCTCATAAAAAAATTTAAAATGGTTTACCCCTTCTAATGAAGGGGGTTCGAATGAACCACCCCCCTTCTAATGAACCCCCCCTTCTAATGAACCCTCCCCCCTTCTAATGAACCACCCTCCCTTCTAATGAACCCTCTTTTGCACCATATAAGGGGGGTTCAAATGAACCCCCTTCATTAGAAGGGGGGTTCTAATGAACCCCCTTTTTTCACCTTCCCCTCCACCATTTCAAAATTTATGCATTTTTTTGACTATCGAAGCTTCGGAAGGAGGAGGTGCAAATGGAGTCAAATTGATAAACCAAGTTGGATGATTGTAGTGATCAAAATGTGCTTTCCAACAACTATAAATTTAATATATTTTGTTTTTATTTTATATTTTATTTTTTAGTTTTACTGTACATAGGTTTTTCACCGAACCTCAAGTTCGATGAAAAATCATTGTGGAAAAATAGTAAATTTGAGGAGAAAAAAATTGAAAAATATATATCCTCTAGGTATTGATGTCCTCGTTCTAACAAAAAAAAAAAATTGAATTTCAATACATACCAAAAAAGTTATGCGTGCCGAAGTGCACCTATGTCTAAATTGTAAATGTTTTGACTTCAAAACTTAATTAAAAAAAATATTCAACAAAACATTATGAAACAAAATGAAACCAATAGATACCAGTGTTAGCAACCTAAATTAAAAAGAATCAAAATTTTATCCTTTGTAGAAAAAAAGTTATGCGTGTCGAAGTACACATCACTTTTAAAAAATGTTGTTTACTATTAAAAACTAGTTATCAAAGGAGACGCAAAAAAAAAACAATTTAATTCCAATATTTAAAAAAAATATATATTTAAAATCTACAGAAAAAATCTCACAAATCACTAATTTACATCATTTTCAAATTCCTAATAGTTTACCTACTATAAGTGTTAGAAAGTGAAGTTTTCTCTAAAAATGTTGATTTCAATGTCAAGTTTGGCCAAAAAGTGTAACCCATTATTGTGGGATGACCCATAGATATTATAATTATATAGGTGTTTTACATAATATAAATTTATTTTAAAATTAATATTATAGTTATATTTATAATTATTTATTATATTTTATAATATAAATTATTAAATATAAATATAATACTATACATAATTAATGTATAGAATTTTTAAAAATAATACATACTAAATTATACGTAATATAATTACATTAAATATTATATAAAAAAATTTGTTTCATCATTATATTATATTTTTATATAATGTAAATTATTAAATTCATTTAAAACACATATTATAATTGTATTCTTACTATATCTAATAATTTATTAATATCCCTATCTCTACCTCTTTATATAACTTCCCATCTCTATATTTATTTTCCTCCTTCTCTCCCTTTCTCACAATCTCTCTCTTTCTATGTTTATTTATATCTAAATAACTCATATCTCCCTCTTTCTATCCCTATCTTTCCCTCTAAACAATAGATTGAAGTTTTCCCTAATGGACCTTCCACACCTCTTTGGCGTACCCATTGCACACCAATGTGTGATTTGCTAGTTGTAAATCAATTACAACAATGGATCTAGTGGCAAAGAGTACCAACGGGGTGCTAGAGAGGGCTTATCGCCTCTTAATGCAAAGGAATTATGTGTACCTGACCATCATAGCAGGCACTTTCTTTAAGGAGCAGGTGATTTGATTCCCTCTTATGTGACCATTCGCTTAAACTTAGGGATTTTATTATTTTTTTTGTAAGTTGTGTCTCAACTTGTTGGCTTAGTCTTCATTGTCGGCCGATCGCTAGAGTTCCTAAGTTTGTAACCTTGTTGCAGAGTTAGAAAGTTTTGTAATTCTCTGACTAACCGACAGTCTTCATTATTGGTTGATTAATTTACCAAGGTGCTTCCCTTATTCCAACGGCTTTACCAAACATGACATGTGGTAGTCGCCCATGATATCGCAATCATTAAAGACCTTATGATTTATGATCGCATGATAGCAGACAACCATTGAGATCAAACAACGATTGATCAACGGTCATGCAAACTCATCCCTTTCAGCTTCATCAGATGGGACATGTGGCGGTCACCCGTGATATCGCAATCAGCCATAGTAGTGTGATGGGGTCATCGCGGGATCGTAGGGAACGACTGAGATTAAACAACAGTGAACGTGTGTCATGGTGGACGGATGTGGGGACCACTTGGAATTCTGGGGGACTTGTTGAGAATATTGGAGATTCCCAGCTTGATTCTCCAGAAACACATGAGAAGTGGACACATGTCATGGTGGAGGCCACAAGGAATGGTCAACAATTTGGTGCGATGGTCAAATGCGGTGTATGAGTAAGTTGGTGATAAAAAGACTAACTCATGGATACCTAAAGTCTTCAGGCTTTTGTTAATAAACTAATGACTATTAATATTTCGCGTCAATGTGGGATATTGTCGATGGACATAACGAGGTGACATTAACTGTCAATGAAATCTCCTGAACTCTTGCTGATGGACAGTTACGTCTATCCTACGTGGTGTGTTTTGAGCCAATGGGAGAAGTGGAATGTGAACCGTTGGCAGTTGAACAGTTGTGACCGTTCCTATGTGGAAGATGAATAAGTTGTGAGCGAAAATGACCATGTTTGGAAAATGATTGAATGGTTAATAGTAGGATGTGGTAGAGTTGTTTGATGCTGAACACGGATTTGATCTGAGTGAATTCATTGTGTTGTCTGAGAGCATTATGAGATTAATGTTCTATACAAGATTGATCAGTGAATGTTGCTATTGTAAATTGACATCAGAAAGTTAAGTTTGATCTCTGTATGTAATTTTTATTACTGTAATACAAAGAGACTTTTCTTGGTGTGGTAGGTTTTTCTCCCATAAGGGTTTTCCCATGTAAAACTGGTGTCCAATTGTGTATGTGTTCATTTCCCTTTTCTGCTATTCTTTTCATGTGCATCTTGTTGAACTATAATTGAAAATTTAAAGTTATATCTAGACTCTTCCCTGAGGTTTTGGCATTAGAAGAGTTTGTTCCGCACCTAAGCTTTTCTTACAAGTGGCATCAGAGCCTGGCCAGTTGTGTTATCCTTGTGGGTACATTGGGTTTTTTGTGTCAATTCTATTTAGTGGGAGTCTTGTAAAAGTCTGGTAATTCAAATTATAGATTAAGATGGTAAGCACGTCAGGAAATATTGAAATTGAGAAATTCAATGGCAACAATTTTGAGTTGTGGAAACTTAAAATGGAAGATCTGTTAGTTGGCCGTGATCTTTGGCTTGCTATGTCTAGAAGGAAACCTACAGGCATGAAGCAAGAGGATTAGGATCTTGCAAATCGAAAATCAAAGGGGTTGATAAGGCTTTGTCTAGCAAACTCTATTCTTCTAAATGTTCATGAAGAAAAGATAGCATCTTCTTTATGGAAAAGATTGGCAACTATTTATTAGCGCAAGTCCTTGGTGAATAAGTTGTTCTTGAGGAAGAAGTTGTACACTTTGAAAATGCATGAAGGAGCATCTGTTGCTAATCATTTGAATGCTTTCAACATGTTGATTTCTCAGTTAGCATCTGTGGGTGTTAAGACTGATGAAGAAGATCATTGTATGTTATTGTTATGTTCTTTGCCAGATTATTGGGATCACTCGGTGATGGCTATTGGGAATACAGCATCCACTTTTAAGATGGAAAATGTTGTCACTTCTTTCTTATCATAAGAGATGAGAAGAAAATATTCTGAGATTGGGAAGGAGGTTGTTGTTGTTAGAGACAGATCGAAATAAAAAAGCAAGAAGGACAAGAAGTCCAAATCAAAATTAGAGGGGAGATCAAAGTCTCCTGGCAAGAATTCCAAGGTGAAGTGTTGGAATTATGGGCAACCTGGTCATGTCCAAAATGATTGTAAAGAGGAGAAAAAGAAAAAGAAGAAAATTTCTTTTAACAATGATTCTTCTCAGAGTGATGCAAATGCCTTCATTGCAACCTTAGCTACTCAAGCATCAGATGATGTCTGGCTGATTGATTCTAGAGCATCTTTCCACATGACATCTCATAGAGACTGGTTCACTAAGTATGAAAAATACAATGGTGGAAAGGTGTATTTGGCAAGTGATTCATCTCTGGAAATTGTTGGCCGTGGAAGAGTCAGAATTGAGTTCCCTGATGGAAGAGTGAAGGGAATTAATGATGTAATGCATATACCAGGTCTGGCTCAAAATTTACTTTATGTTAGTAAGCTGAATGATGTTGGAGTGCAAGTCACGTTCTATGGAAATGGCTGCAAAATGACTAGAGGCTCAATGGTGCCAGCTAAGGGTGCTTGTATTGGTACCTTGTATAGGCTAGATGCACATGTTGTGCAATGCAATAGTGTCTCTATAAAGTCACAGAAGGCTACTCATGGAAAAAAGGAGGAAAAAATTCTTGCTAGTGCAAACTCTATGGAAGTTAAACTTCCAGCAGAAAAGACTATGCTCTGGCATCATAGGCTAGGCCACATTGGAGAAAAAGGTTTAAAACCTAGTTGAAGGGCTTGATGATTGTAACCTCGAATTCGAGTTTTGTGAACATTGTATATATGGTAAACAACACCGTGTTTCATTTTACTCTAGTCCTCATAAATCCTCTGGTTTACTTGATTACATTCATTCTAATGTTTTTGGTCCAGAAATGTTCCTTCTTTGTCTAAATCAAGATATTATGTATCATCCATTGATGATTATTCAAGAAGGGAATTTGTTTATTTTTTGAAAAGTAAATCAGAAGTGTTCATTCATTTTAAAGAATTTAAAAACCTTGTGGAAAATAAAACTGAAAGGAAAATAAAATGTTTAAGGACTAATAATGGCAATGAGTTTTGTTCTGATGGGTTCAAAAGGTACTATAAAGATCATGGGATTAAAGGACATAAAACTACACCCTACACTCTGCAACAAAATGGAGTTGTTGAAAGGTTCAACAAGGAAGTGATGGAAAGAGCACAAAGTATGCTAAGTAGTGCTAGCTTAGAGGAGAAGTTATGGGCTGAGGCAATTGCAACAACATGTTATTTAATAAACCGTTCTCCTAATTCCACTCTTGTTGAGAAAACACCTTTGGAAGCATGGTCTAGAAAGAAGCCCTCTTTGAGACACATTCATCTCTTTGGTTGTGAAGCATATGCATATGTGTTGAATGAAAAAAGATCTAAATTGGATAACAAGGTTGTTAAATGTATTTTTATTTGCTATAGTGCTAGCATAAAAGGATACATGCTTTGGAATCCTGATATAGAGAAGGTTCTATATAACAGAAGTGTTATTTTTCGTGAGTTGAAGCCTTCTACTTTGGATATGTAGTTAGAGAAAAAAATAGAGAATAAAAAGGATGTAGTTGAAATTCCTCTGACACTAGATAAAGAGGAATTGAAAATTCAAAATGTACCTGAAATTGAGGAGAACTCAAGTAGTTCTAAGAGTTCTAAAGAAGAACAACCTCAGCCTCAGCCTGTGAGGAGGTCAACATGTGAAAGAAAGCAACCTGATAGGTATGGGTTTTCTTTGTTAGATTCTACTTACGCCTATGCTTTAATTTCTAGCAATGATGAGCCTAGGACTGTGAAAGAGGCATTTAGAATGTATGATTCAAACTCTTGGTTGGAAGCCATGAATGAAGAAATGGCATCATTAGAAAATAATGATACTTGGAGTTTGGTGCCCTTGCTTGAAGGCAGAAAAGCTGTTGGTTGTAAATGGGTATTTAAAATGAAAATAGGTCTGGATGGCAGTGTGGAAAAGTATAAGGCGAGGTTGGTTGCGAAGGGGTATTCCCAGGTAGAGGGAATTGATTATGGAGAAATATTTTCTCCTGTAGCTAAGCTAACGTCCATTAGATTTTTTTTCACTTGCAGCAGCATATGACTTAGAGGTTGAACATATGGATGTGAAGACAATATTTCTTCATGGTGACCTTAAAGAAGAAATTTACATGTCCCAGCTTGAGCACTTTGTGGCAAAAGGTAAATAAAATCTGGTTTTCAAGTTGAAAAAATCTTTGTATGGATTAAAACAATCTCCTAGGATGTGGTACCAGAAGTTTGACACTTTTGTTCTGTCATTGGGATTTGTAAGATCGAAATCTGATCATTATGTGTACTACAAAGCTGAAAATGATTGTGTTCTTATTATTGCTCTCTATGTTGATGATATGTTGTTCATAGGCAATAGTAAGTTAATGATTTTTAATCTAAAATCTCAGTTGTCTGCAAAATTCGAAATGAAAGATCTTGGTGTAGCCAGGTATATTCTGGGAATGGAAATAACCATGGACAGGAAGAGTAGAAATTTTTGGCTTAGTCAAAGTAAGTATATTAATATTGTTCTGGAGAGAATCTGTATGACTGAGTGCAAGCAGCTAGTTGTTCCAGTTTTGCAGGGAATGAAGCTATCTGTTGAAGACTATCCAAAATATCCTACTAAGATGGAGGAAATGACCAAAGTGCCTTATGCTAGTGCAGTTGGCAATTTAATGTACACAATGGTCTGTACAAGGCCAAACATTTCCCAAGCAGTGGGAGTACTTAGTCGTTTTATGGAAAATCCTGGAAGGACAAATTGGGATAGTATGAAAAGAGTGTTTAGATATTTGAAGGGCACTTCAGAATATGCTTTGTGTTACCATGGAAATTTGGTTGAATCACAGAGGACTCTTAGCATTCAAGGCTATGTGGATTTTGATTGGGCAGGGGACATTGACAATAGAAGATCCACCAGTGGATATATTTTCATGATGAATGGTGGTGCAATTAGTTGGATGAGTAAGCGGCAGGCTGTAGTCATTTTGTCCACTACAAAGGTAGAATACATGGTAGCAACACATGCCTGTAAAGAAGCAATCTGGTTAAAATGTTTGTGTTCTAACATTGGGTTTGATGCGGGGCAAATTACAATTTACTGTGACAGTCAGAGTGCTATTTTTTTAGCGAAAAATCCTACTTTCCATGCCAGGATGAAACATATTGATGTGCAGTATCATTTTGTTTGAGATATGGTGGAGGATGGAAAGGTCTCTTTAGAAAAAGTGGATACTCTAGAAAATGTTGTAGATGCATTGATGAAACCAGTGAACACAAAAAAGTACAAGCGGTGTGCCAGTTCAATGGGCCTTGGAGCCCATGACCTTCATTAACTTGGAGCTTGAAGGAAGCCAGTAAGTCTTCGTTAAGTGGGAGATTGTTGGAATTTGTTTCTCAACTTGTTGGCTTAGTCTTCATTGTCAGTCGATCATTGGAGTTCCTAAGTTTGTAACCTTGTCATGAAGTTAGAAAGTTTTGTAATTCTCTGACTAACCGACATTCTTCATTATCAGCTGATTAATTTACCAAGGTACATCCCTTATTCTGGCAGCTTTACCAAACACGATACGTGGCAGTCGCCTGTGATATCGCGATCATTAAAGACCTTGTGATTTCTGATCACGCGATAGCAGACAACCGTTGAGATCAAATGATGATTGATCAATAATCACACAAACTTATCCCTTTCGGCTTCATCAGATGGGACATGTGGCGATCACCCACAATATTGCAATTAGCCATAGCAGTGTGGTGGGGTCATTGCAGGATGGTGGGGAATGACTGAGATTAAACAACAGTGAATGTGTGTCATGGTGGACAGATGTGGGGACCACTTGGAATTTCGGGGGACTTGTTGAGAATATTGGAGATTCCTAGCTTGATTCTCTGAAAATGCACGAGAAGTGGACACATATCATGGTGGAGACCACAAGGAATGATCAACAGTCCAGTGCGATGGTCAAATGCGGTGTACGAGTAAGTTGGTGATAAAAGGACTAACTCGTGGATACCTAAAGTCTTCGGGCTTTTTTGTTAATAAACTAATGACTATTAATATTTCGCGTCAATGTGGGATATTGTCAATGGACATATCAAAGTGACATTAACTGTTGATGAAATCTCTTGGACTCTTGCCGATGGACAATTACGTCTGTCCTACGTGGTGTGTTCTGAGCCAATGAGAGAAGCGGAATGTGAACCGTTGGTAGTTGAACAGTTGTGACCGTTCCTGTGTGGAAGATGAACAAGTTGTGAGGGAAAATGACTATGTTTGGAAAATGATCGAATGGCGAATAGTAGGATGTGGTAGAGTTGTTCAATGCTGAACACAGATTTGATTTGAGTGAATTCATTGTGTGTTGTTTAAGAGCATTGTGAGATTAATTTTTTGTACAAGACTAATCAGTGAATGTTGCTATTGTAAATTGACATCAGAAAGTTAAGTTTGATCTTTGTACTTAATTTTCATTACTGTAATACAAAGAGGCTTTTCTTGGTGTGGTGGGTTTTTCTCCCGTAAGTGTTTTCCCACGTAAAATTGGTGTCCAATTGTGTATGTATTCATTTCTCTTTTCTACTATTCTTTTCATGTGTGTCTTATTGAACTGTAATTGAAAATTTAAAGTTATATTTGCATTCTTCCCTAAGGTTTTGGCGTTAGGAGAGTTTGTTCTGCACCTAAGCTTTCCTTACAATTTGGTTGGTGCTTTAAAATTTATGCAATTGCATAATTAGAGAAGTTATAATTTATAGACCATGTCTAATTACATTTAAGTCTGAACCTGGAGCATTAATATCTTATTGGAATCTTAATGGTGGTAAGCAAATAGTAATTTTTTTAGAAAAGGAAAATTTAATTCTATACATTGATAGCTTATTTTTATTTGAAAACATGGTAGTTATGTGACAAAAATAGTGAGAAATATAGGTAACATTTTGATTTGAGGGTAGCTTGTTTCTAGTGTATCAATTTGCAAAAAAAAGAAATTGGATTTGACTGGGTAGGTGGTTTAAGGCCCTGGGCGGTCTGCTTCATAAGATTCATTTGTTTTTTAAATTTTTAAATTGCTTTGTTTTGATTGCATTAATTAACTTTCTAGAGGGATGTAAAGGAAATCACAATTCATTGTTGTAGAATTAATGTGGTTTCATGATCAGGCCCTTCAAAATCTTGTGCAAAGTGGGCTAAATGATTCGGTTGTCACATATGTCGTCTATATGTTCATTCAACTCTATAGAGAATTTTGCCTCATTTTGTAGGAAGATGACTATGTTTGTGTTGAGTGCACCTGTAAAGTGTTATCCAAAACAAATGGCTAGACAACTAGTTTGACATGTGAATGCCCTACGACATTTTATTTTTTGTAAAATAAATTAGAGATTGGGTTGAAGGAAAATTGATCGTTTCCATCTAATTCACTTCCTTGTTCAATTTCTTCAACAGTACTTGCATATTAGATTCATCAAAGCAATTGATTAAGTATTAAACTTGATGTGCGTATGCTCATAGCTTAGTGATTCTAAGTTATTGAGTGTCGGGTTACTAATTTTCTTCAGCCTCACATCTGGTTAATAAAGTTGCCTTGATCAATAAAATTAAAAATCTAGAAATGTATACTCGACAACAAATAAATTCTTTGTTTTATCTTATTATAATGTATTAAAGTATCAAATTTCTTTCACCAAATATGTATAACAAATATTTTGTAAATTTTGCAAACAAGCTTGTAGATATTTCAAACTACACTTCCTTGCCATGCTTATTTTTATATAGTATTCTATCAATGTAACCCTTGCACCCCCTCTGGTGCAAGTGCTAGTAATAGATAGATGTTGATAAGATATTTGTATTGGTCAATATTAAAAATAAGTTTTAAAAAATTATATTTAAAAACTTATTTTATTTTTATATAAATTTTAAATTTTAAATCTATTTAAATGATGTTGATTTTTCTTTTCCACTGTTGATGATTTCCAGGCTCTACTAGGGTTTCTTGGATTTTTGGTGTATATTTCATACTGCATTCTTTTGCAAGATCCTTGTAACCTTTGTCTTCATTTATTATGGTCCTTTTTCAAGTGCTCAACTTAATGGTCTTTATTTTTTTACCCCTTTAAATGGCCTCAAATTTTCATTCCTCCTTAATTGTTATTGTTAGAGTTGAAAGTTTGATGGTGATATTGAATGGATCCCCTGCCCAAACAACCTTAGAAATTCATCTCCAAGGTGTTCCACTAGCTAACTCTATTGACCCATCTCTAGATAATGTTCTCCCCATTCCAAAACTTGAAGCCTACAAATGGCTTGAAGATTTCACTCTTATTGGATATTTTATGGTAAGGGCCCCCCTTGAAAGTGTGCTTTGTGACTAGGTTTCTAAATCTTGGACCCCACAAGATTTGGCTTGTCATGGTACAAAACATTTCAAAAGGTTTTTTTTCTTTTTCACTTTGTTGAAGCCAATCATGCCTAGGTTGTTCTTACCTGAGGCTCATGTCTTAACCATTCTTCTTTACTCATGTTTAAACCTTAGACTTGTGGATTTTTAGTCACAAAAAAGTATCTTCATGTCAAAGTTTGAGTTGAATTCATAGGCTTACCTTTGCCTTTTTGGAAATTTTCCCACCTAGATTGTGTCCTCAATGGGCTCTATAATTTTTGTAGAACCTACATTTTTTTATTCAGCCATGCCTAATTGTCAAGCCTATGTTGAGGTTGACCTTTCAAAGAACATCAAATAAAATATGGATATTCAAGTCAACAAGACTTGTTACTCCTAGAGAATTCACAAAATCAACCTTTCAAACACTTGTTATCAGTGTCAAGCCTTTGATCATAATATTAGGGATTGTCAATTGGTAACACAACGCTCCAAACCCACCTCTCAACCCTCAACGATTTCATTTCCTCCTCTAAAAGAGGAGGCTAGTTGGTCTACCATTTTTAGTCACAAATCTAAGAATGCTAGCAACCCCAAACTTGTCTATAAGCCTTCAAGGCAAGGAGATCTAGTTCTACAAGTTTCAAAACTATCTGACACTTTGATGTCGAACATGACAATAGATTCCACTTCCCAACTTGATTTAGTTGTGTCACAACCCTAGGCTAATCAAGCTCAACATAACTCCCCACCAATGGTGGGCCAAATGAGATCTTGTAGCCTATCAAGGCATTTGGAAGAAGGTTAGTTTGTGCCATAACTCAATAGTTGGGACAACTCAATGTTCAAATTGGCAACTTTAATGCTCTTGACACTATCGTCCAAAATAGTCATTCCACCCTTGACAGGTTGGATAATGAGGAAATTCCTCTTGATGGTTACATGAATTGTATTTCCTAGAATATGCACTTTTTACATGGTGTTTATGCTCAATTCCCAAAATTAGACATCCTTTGCCTTTAGGAGTTCAAAGTGTAGTTTTTTTTCTTTTTGTTGCATCTCATGCCATTTGGTCCTATAGCTTTCCTCCCAATTCTCACCACAGAGTTGGTTGGGGAAAAGTCGTCACTTTTCTTTCGCATACACAAAATCAACTTTTGGTTGATCATGGATGTGACCCCACTTAACCGTGTGGTTTGGGATCTCTTCCTTATGAATAATCATTCCTTTAGGGTGATTAAAGGGGTGATTAATGTGTATGATTCCAATGATGTCAAAATATTTTCCCTCTAGCGATGGATAGAAGATTCAATGTCAACCAACACTTGGGTTTTGTGTACAAATTTCAATATGATTGAGTGGCCCCACAATAAATGAAAAACTTTGCCAATGCATTAGAAAAATGGTGAAAGAGAGGCTTGGTTCTACATGTGTAATAAATTGGGAGCTTTTTTAATCCTTATTCTAGTCGTCGTCTTGGTAATCCCCATGATACGCATGGACTGACTTACAGTTCAGGCTTGATAGAGATTTAGCATAGCTTGATCATGCCATGGTTTCAGCGCAGTCCTTTTTCACCTTTTCCAGCTGCTATTCTCATCCTATGGAGTCATTGGTAGATGTATTGTTAGAACACTTTCGATACACTTTCATATTAAATGGCAAGTTATAGCTCCCAAAGCTAGATGAGTTATTTCTTCCTCAATACATCCCTACTCAATCACAAGGCCACGTCTACTCATATCTAGCATGTCTAGAATTTTGAGCCATGTCCTCTTCATGGAATTGGATGGATAAAGTGGTGGAATGATGCTATATCCCATACAAGCCTATTTATTTGCATCTATAAGCACTAACTGACTAACTTTTTCCACCACTTGAATGAAGCCACTACCTGAGAGCTTTGCCTAGCCATTGCCACTCTAGAAGCTCAATTGTTTGATACAATCACCCAACTTCACCTATCCTAACTATGAAAACATAAGAAAATTATGGATGCCTATGTTTCTCGTGGCACTCATATCAAAGTCAAATTGCACTAGCTTAAAATTGGTGAAGTATCAAAGGAAAATTTTCAAGCTTTATGGGCCCACCAAATTTTTCGTACCATCAGGAAAATTCATGAAGGACATCAAATCTTCCAAGATTTACCTGATGTTCTCCAGGCCTTTGTTCGACACTATGAGAAATTTTTGGTTTGAACCCAAGATTATACGCCTACAAAGTGTCATGCCTTACAACAATTCCTTGAGGTCGTCCCTCGCAAAGTGTTGAATGCTTAGCACATCTTGTGTGATCAATTCCTTACCCAAGATGATCTTAAGGAGGCAATTTTCACCATGGAATTTTCTCCATGGTTAATGACGAGTCTCCTAGCCTTGACAACTTGTGAATTTTATAAAGCCTTTTGGGACATTATAAGGAGTAACCTTTATAATGTGTACCTTGAAGCAATACAAATTGGGTCTTTAGGTAACTTAATTAATAGAGGGAACATCAAATTCATTCCTAAAACTAGTGACCTAGAGGATATTAATAATTAGCATCATATTACCTTGTTGAACATCTCTTATAAGATCATCATCAATGTGCTCATCCTCAAGTTACAGTCATTGTTGTTGATAATTGTTAGACCAAAACAAACAAGATTTATCAAGTCTAGATTTATCTTGGACAACATTATTGCAGTTTGGGAAGGAATGGAATGGGCCTAGCAATCTCAATAATCATCATTTTTTATTAAAATTAACTTTGCTAAGGTTTATGATCACATTGAGTCGCCTTTCATTATAGCCATGCTCAAGGTGCTTAGTTTTGGCCTACAATTTCTTCAATTAGTTCAAATGATTTTTGCATATGCCTCTACATGCATAACCATCTCTAGTTAACAATCTCCTCCTTTTGGGCTATTTCAATACATTAGACAAGAGTTCCCTCTTGCCCCAAACCTCTATGTCTTGGTCACAAAAGGTTTTGGTTATCTCCTTACTCAAGTTGTTGCCCATTCTCACGTCAAGGGGATTGTTTTTCCCAATTATGAGCAACAATTGGTTAATGGTCATTTCTCTGTTGATTCTTTCCTCATGCCTTGTGAGGAAGAAGATAATATTACACAAGCCCTCAAGTGCCTTGTGTTTTTTGTTAAGACTCTAGTACCAACATTCAATGGGATAAGATCTTGTGTTACAATCTTTTCTACCCAATCCTGCTTTGTTGACCTCCTTCGATTGGAACTAGATTGAGCATGCAGAAATATTTTGTTTACCCGCCATACCTTTTTCCTTCCACAACAATCCTTTTGAACATTGGCAAGCAATATTGGTGAGAATTGAACAAAAAAAACTTTAGTATTAGATCACCAAGCCTCTCTCGTTGGGTGGTAGCTTTCAAACTTGTTCCAAGATATTGGTGGTCATGCATTTTTATTATTCCTCTTGTTGGGTTCCCTCCAAGGCTTCATACTTGAAGTTCGAAAAACTCCTTAGAGATTTTCTTTGGGCTTCCAACAATTGTCATCATGGCTTCCACAAGTGGTGTGGGAATTTTGTTGTTTACCATGGGAGGCTAGAGGTTTTGGATTGATCTCTATTTTCCAACAAGGCATTGCTTTATGTGCCATGTGTATAATTAGGGCACTCACTAGCAACGAGGCTCAGAAAATTCATGTTTACCATTGCGTTGGCTCTGGCATTCCAAATGATCATCTAGCTTGGAAGGGCCTGGAAATTGGCACTATGAACCGATTCACACCCAAGGAACTTTTATGATTAAGAGCATCTAAAAAGCCTAAGAAGCCCTCAAGCCTTGTTTGCACTGGGTTGGAGATTATTTTCACAATGGTTTATCCATCAATCAATACTTTATTTGGTGGTCCCAATTCTTCAATTCTCAAGGGAGACTATTGGCTCTCTTTCCTTGAATTTAAGAGGAGACAAAACCTTGCCAAAATTCATTCATCCAGTCACAAAGAACTTTCTTTCTTAGTCAAATTTTAAACAAAAGTACAAACTCTCCAATCAAGATCAAGAGACTTAGCAGATAGTTCTTGCTTCGATTCCCTCAAAATCACTTCATAAGTTGGGTGTGTGTTGTCAAGCCTTGGTGGAAGGACTAGAAATGGTTTTTGGATATTCCTTTTCCAAGTTATAGGCCTTCTAAAGGCTAATCTTGGCTCTCTCCTCACTTGCATATAGTTGATCAACTTAACTTTCACTAGCAATTTCAATCCTCTTATGAGATTTGGAAAAAAATGCTTCCAAGCATTTTGGTAGTGATGGTGAACCTGAAATGGCTCACTTTGCTTGGTGTCTTCTTTACCAAAGTCTTCCCATGGGGACTTGTCTCACTCGCATGGGTTTTCACACTCTGAATTGCTCATTCTATGGCCAAATTGAGTCCCTCAAGCACCTCTTCTAGTCTTGTCCTCAAACTCAAGCTTGTATGGAATCGAATCTATGACTTCTTTAGGCCATTAAAACCTACTCCCTTTTCATGGCACATGATTCTTATTAGGGATTGGCCTAATCCCCCTCACAAGTATACCCATTTATATGACACACTTTCAATGTGGAAATTTTATTTAGTATTTGGCAAGATAGAAATTATGTTGTTTTGTTTAATCACAACACTACTAATAAATGTGTTTCTTTGTATACTAAAGCTATGATTTGCTTTGATGTTCTTATGCAAATTCAAGTGCAAGCTAGTAAAGTTGCACATCTCTAAGAGCTACTAGATCACAAGAGTAATGCCCCTTGCATTGTGGCTTGAGTCCCTCTTGACTCCACTTCTCCACATAGGCATCAATGTGGACATAACCACTATTCCAAACGAGATAGTTGAGGAGATTGTGAGTCTTGCTCTTGTGGTTGTGTGGCACCTAATCCTAGGGACAATGTTGCTCATGGAGGATGGCTTTAACCTTCTCATCTGCCATCTCCTTGGCGAGACACTGGTTGGTCAAACACCAACAAATTTCCTTGTGTGCCACTTGCCATCTCTCTTGTGTACTTAATTATTTTTTGTTATGTTGTTTTAGGGCTAGGCTCTTTTGAACTCATGGGTGTGCTTCTCTACCACCCTTCCCTTTTTTGTGAATATTGTATTATTTTCCTTTAATTAATGTAAAGTTAAATAGGATATATTCATAACAAAAAAAAACTATTGATATTATAAGACACAAATAGATATATAAATAGATAAAAAAAATTAAACTCAAAATTGTTTTTACTATTTTATTTAATAAAAAATATTTTATTTTATAAATAACAAATTTTTACTCAGATGTTTAGTCAATAAGATTGACAATAATTCATTTTAAAAATATTTTTAGTTTTTAAATGTACATCTCTACTTTAAAAAAACACAACTATTTATTGAATAGAAAAAAAATAATAACTTTTAATTTATTATCAAACACAACTATTAATAACTAATAAAATTTTAAAAAATTACTTTAATAAGAGTCAGTGATCTAACCTCCACAACCATAGTTAATACGTAACATTAGAGCTTATTTTTATTCGTCAGCTAGTTTTTTAATCGTTTAAATAAAAAGTGAGCGGAAGAGAGTGCAAATAACAGCTTTAGGTACTTCTCACCACTCGACACTGACCTTAGTCGCCCGGTCGCACCTTATCGACTTTGCCTCAATTGTTCATCACAAATTATATGCCCAACACTACGAACTTTAATAATCCTCCCCAGAATCTAATCGAAGCCCAACCATGCCAAACTTGTCGTGTATCCTACTCTTTTCCTATTTCATGGCTTTTACCTTCCAGTCCAATGCTCATTCTCTGGGAATTCACAAAACCCAATCTGCACATACACATAACAGCTTATCAGCATATACAACATTCAAAGAGCAGCCACACCCAGTAATCATAGTACCTGGTACAGGAGGAAACCAGGTAGAAGCTAGGCTGACTGCAGATTATAAACCCAGTGGTCTGTTTTGCAGGAGGTGGCGTTGGGAGAAGGATTGGTTCAGAATATGGTTTGACGTCCCTGTGATTGTGCCTCCATTCACAGAATGCTTTGCCGAGAGGATGAGCCTTGTGTATGATAACCATGAGGATGAGTACATTAATGCCCCTGGAGTGGAAACCAGAGTGCCTTATTTTGGTTCGACCAAAGGGATGCAGTACTTGGACAGTTGGACCCAAACTTCAAGTATTTTCTCGGTTCCATTCTTCTCATTTTTTGTCTGGCTTTTTACAAAGCATATTTTGTCATGTTTAGAGTAAGGTTATTAATGCCTTGTGATCCTTTAAACAATCGACAAGGGATTGCCCTTGCTAAGTGCCGTCTGAAGTTCAGTACAGGCATATACACAAAAATTCATTGAAAATGGTAGATGGACCCATCAGAAGATAGAATATGTAAACTGTGTAACTTAAATGAAGTAAAGGACAAAGCACTTGTCTTTTAATTAGTTTTTATCATTGATTAGAAAGCTTCTAGAAAAATCCTGTTCATAAATTTTTGTATTAATGTTTCAGATCATATTCTATGATCCATCATCAGTAAGAGGAGAGAATAAAATGTCTATTGCAGCTTTTTGTTTCTTGTGCCTCTAGAACCCTCTTATTATGGATACCTTCTTCCTATTATTTTTTAATCTAGATCTACAATACACATCTTATTCTCTCCTCATCCTGATTACATATCATGGAGTGTGGTCTGAATTGTTGCTACAAAAATTTATACACAATTTTCTGCCAGAAGCTTTTTAATCAATTCCAATAGACTGGAAATACCATGTTTTTAGTCTCTACAATGATATTAGGCACAATAATACATTTAATTTGCACTCACAACCTTGTATATGATTTTCTTTGGTCAAGACAATGAAATGACACTTGTGGAATTTATTTTAGAACAAGACTCCCATAGAAACCATCTTCTAAACAAGCAAGTAAACATGCTTTGGCATGCCTTGCAGACCATTTTCGCCTAGAAGGCAATGAGATTGTGTGATTTATTTGTAGAAATCCTTTGCTCTTTGGGTTAAATGCTGTATATGATTTGGAATGTTGTATGAAGTCCACAGGAGCATTTCCTACTCTGCTTAACCACCTGTGCACATTCACAACACATATTGTTTGCACATTGTACCAAGTGGTGGGAGCAGGACAGTTGCAATGCAAAAAATAAGGGTGCTTAAAACAGGCCAATGTGACTTGTGAGAACCCTCATGTGGGAACAAAGAGACTTTTTCACTTTACTTTTAGGTGAATCCAATCATAACTCTGCAGTTAAGTGTGCTTGGGCAAGTGGTGCTGAGATGATAATGTAAAGCTAAGACTATTAAGTTTTATACCATTTACTATGGCGGGATTGATTCCTCCACAGATTAGGTGTAACTTTAGTGTTACCAGGAAAACCAGGCTTCCAATGACAGGTATGTATTCTGGATCACCTGGCCTCCAATGCTAGGTATGCATTCCCTATGCTTTTACTGTTCGCAGGGCTGGGGATATTCCTCCTGCAGTTACCTGTAATCCCTGGGTCAAGGAAAGGGAATTCCTTCTGCATTTAGATGTAATTCCTGGGTCAAAGTAATCATGTGGATTTCTGTGAGACGTGGATAAGCCCTGTTAGAGAATTTCTCAGCAGCCCTATACTTATAACTCTAACCATCTGTTAGAATTTGAGCCTTGAGCTTAACCAGCACAAAATAAATAAATCTGGAAATGAACTTGATACCAACTTGAAGCATGCAACTTTTTGAACTGTGTATTCTGGTCTTTAGGGCCTGATACCTAGCTTCAACGTTTTCCCTATTTTACTTACAATGTGGAGTTCCAAATATTGTAGCTTTCTATTCATATCTGGCCTTGGAAGTTACCTCTATCTTTGGTGTGCACAATATCACCTGCAGCTCAAGCAGCCATGTATGTGAGTCTCTGTTCAATGGAGGTCAACTTGGTACTATCAACAGTTATGACTTCCTCCTAGACTCTGTTGACATTCTCACTTTTTTTCTATGACAAATTTTGTCAACTCCAATTGATAATCTGGAAGCTTGAACATGAGAATGATGCTGTTGCCAATCATTTGTAGTTTTGATATTCCAACTGATGCTGATTCTTAAGAGAAACAAGGGACACATGCATGATAATTTCCTGCATGATATAAATTGACAATCTGCCCTATAATCCTGTTTTGGTCTTCTAGCCTCTTTCTTTCCTTCTGTGCTATTCATTTGTATCTATCGTTTAAACGATTTATGCTTACACTCTAGAATTGTTGGAACACCTACAAAATGTTTGTCATCTTTTAAGTTTTTGTTCTGCATTTTCAGTTCATGACATGGCATTTGCTTAGTTGAAGCCCTTCAATTTTATCCCAATAGTAGAAACACTTGGCAGCTTCAGTTTATTCTTCCTCACAAGTTTCACAATTCTTTTAGGCTTTTAGCTGTCATGCAGAACTCTGCAATCTTAGAGTATCATATATTGCTCCAGACACATTGTTATTGCAAGTCATTCAATTGACTGCATTTTTTATTAACTTGATGACTTCCATAGATGGGAAGCAGCAACATTTATCATCAACAAACCTTGAGTCAGTTCATAGTTCTGGATGCTGATTGACATTGCTGCAATTCTACATTTGCAAGCCTGAACATCCAATCTTTAAATTAGCCTCTTGAAATTTTATTTTTTATTTTAGATTAAATTTAGGGGTTCTATATAAGGGGTCGCCACCCAACTATTATCAATCTGAAGAATTACAGTACTTCACATCTACTACATACTGCATTGTGTGAAATAAAAACAAATTATACTATCAGATTTACTGTGAGATCTTAGAACCATATAAGTTTGAAATTGATTTATAGCAATTTCCTTATGGTTCTTGACTTGCTTTCAAGTTCCAACCATCTGCATCCTCATCCTCCTCACATTCTGACAAAAACAGTGAAATTGAAACGGACTAGTAAACTGACTGTAAAATTCAATGCTCAATGCCCCATTCCTCTGTCTGAGATAAAACATTAGGTCAAGCTGCTTGCAGTATCCTGTATAGCGTTGGGACCATGACTATTGTTTTTGTTTGCTCTGTGCTGTTCTTCAAAGGGCTATTAGCTTTTTGCATCAAGGGCCTGTGCATCAGGAAATATCTCTATCCTTTCATTTACACTAGAGGACCATCTATTCAAAATCCATGGATGCAAGCTTTGCTAGAGTGGGCCACAAATTACTAACTTACAAATCAAAGCTTTTTTAGCAAAATTTCTCTTCTCCATACTAAACTTTTTAACCCAGTTGCAGACGAGGAGTAATACCTGAGCTGGGTATGAGATTAATGAGCCACATTTGTTTAAACAAACCTGCAAATGGAAACTTATCCAGTGGCTTGTGGGCAGCATCGGTTTCGAACAGCTGCTTTCCTTTTGCATTACTAGGATTCTTTTTCTCTGCCGGCTCTCCATCTCTATGCAGCGTAGCCTCCAAGCCTAGTTTGCACAATTTCACAAGGGCCACAGGTGCCTTGAGATTTGAGAGAGATGAGCCCAAGCATTTCGTTGTACCATCCCAAAAATCTGCTACCACCATCTCATCATCTGCACCTCCCTTCACGTGATTCAGAACATTCTCTGATGAGTTTGCTACAGAAAAATCAGGCTTAGGGTTTGCCATGGGAAGAGCAGGAGTTGTCATTTGGAAATTGTAGAGCCTTTTTTTTTGGCACATTATGCCTTTGGATTTTTACATAACACCACTTTTCAGATGTTAGTTTAAAATGTCTCTTTTCTATATTTGTAGTGGTGATGCTTGATGATCTTACTTGATAACGTGTCATATATTTGTAATTTTGGTCAACCATGGCTATCAAGTTATCAACAGATTTTATCTCATTTTACATTGCTGAGGAGAGAGAAGATCATTAAGTGATTTGGTGTAATCTCAGTGCCATCTACACATAGTTCTCTGTAATGTCCAATCATATTGTATAGGTGACAGGATTACTTTTAGAATGTTTTGGAATCCTGGATCACTATCAATGGCCAGCAAGCGATGATAAACAGTCATAATGCAACAGGTTGCTGGTAACAAACAAAATATCTTATTTGTTAACATGTTAAATCTTCTGGGTTAACACATTTGTAATATACTTTTCAGTTCAGATAGTTATGGCAGTTAAACTGTTCTTCCGCCTATAGAATAAAGGTGTAAACATTTCTTCAGAATGTGATTTTCTTGATATGCAATAGAATATACTTTTCTATTCTGCTCCTCCTGAGCCTAACAGTGGTATCATAGCCCGAGGTTATGACTTGAGGAAGAAAATAGGAGACAATTGCAGAAAGTTACACATATCCATCTCTCTAGACTGTAAATTTTTTGTTGTTGCTGGGTTTTTGATCTCTGTAGTAAAGTGCACCAAGATTGATGAAAAATGCCAAGTTTCAGGCCAAAAATGTGTTGGGTCAAATAACTGATTTTGTGATAACAGCAAAAGGACACATTGAGAAAAAAAAACAATGGTGTGGTCTGAGAAAACAAACACCACTTTAATTCTGCAACAATTACGAAACACAAAATTGGAATAGGAATGCACCATGCACAGAGCAGAAGAATACGTTATATGGGCATTTGAGGAGAATAAAAGATATAGTTGAAGAAATCCATTGAATCCTTACATCATCCGAGTGATTCACTTGTAAGATCTAAATGTGAAAATGTGGATCCATTTGAGTTGTTTAGAGTTATGTGGGACATTAAATGTTTGTTTAAAATGTATAGCTTGCACGAAATAATTGTGTGAACAAAGCAGAATATTTCATGGGCAATCAGGCATTCAAAATGTCTTTTGCATCCTGATGGCACTCTAAAAAATTTTGCAAATTTGAGATGGTTATATCAAAAATTTTGCCTCTGCACTTTCAGAAGTGCACCTGATGAACTTTCCTAAATGACCTACTTTGGAGGGTCATAATTTGAAGCCCATTGATTTCTAAGCAAAATCCCTTTGCAGACACACTCATATGCCCTATGTGAACGTGCATGTCAATTTTTAGCTTCCCACGATGAGTTTTGTCAAGGTTTCGAAAACTGAAGCTGGAGGGTTTTGTCACTGTTCAGCTGTTTGCAAACATTCAGTTTTGCAAAGTTACCTCCCCTTTGAGCTTGCATTTTGCAACTGGTTGATCGTCATGTTAGAATGATTGTTGTTTTACATTCTCTATACTAAAATGAGCTCACATGTTAGTTTTCAAGGCTTTATGACTTGATTTGCTATTTTTAGCAGGTCAAAACCAAATGCAATTTCTCCAGTTTTGTGTTTGCATTGCTGACAGCGTTTCAAGGTGGTCAACTTTGACACCTCATATCTTTTGATCAGTGATGATTCAAGTCAATCCTTCTTGCACACGTGCTCAGTGTACCTAAATGATCTACTGTGTCCAGTGGTAGCTCACTAGTTCATTTGCTATTTTTGCAAATTGGTGATTGGGTCAATTTTAATTGGTTCAAAATAGCTGTTTGCTTCAGAAAGTTCAAGTGAGCAACTTTGATAGTGCATATCTTTCACCTCGTGACTCCTTTCTTCAAGCCGTTTGTTGCATTCAAATCTTCAGAATGGAATCTACAAGTCTGCAAGTTTTCATGGCTTCATGACATCATTTGATCAGTTTCCCAGGCCGATTCCAGAGCCAATTTGGTTAGTTTTGCTCATTTTCCAAAAGTGTCAAAAAACAAGTTTTGAGGCAAACCCACTTCATCTTTTCAATTCCAAATGCATTCAAAGGTTGCATCAAGTCATTTTGAGCCTGAAAGTTGCAAAATGAATTTTTTTTAGTCGGGTCCACATGGGACCCGACTTGTTTCACATTGTTTTGAAATTGTAATTTTGTAATGTTACCAGTCAAGACAAAAATTCATTTGTAATAATTCCAAGGGTCATATGCCTGTACCAGGTAGTCAAATGAATTACAAGACACTTGTTATAATAGTTTTTGATAATGGTGGACATCTAACAAAGCATAAAGAATGGAGGATGTTATTTTGAAATGGCATGTTAAAATTCATGAAGGATGTGGGGTTATACATCTTCAAAAGCTCGAACTGTGGGCAAATCAAGCATATTTTTCCCTTGTACCAGGACAATTGGTGCATTTGGTGAGAATATATAAAATGGTCTGAGGAAATTTAAATTGCTTATGGCTGGAGTATGAGACGCCACCACAAGATACATACACACAAGTTGATTTATTGAAAAACTTTAAGAGATTTCCTAGCAAATATGTTTGCTAGTTGTGGGGTGGCCTATGCTGACAAAGGAATCACAATGCATGCTTGCACAGAGTTTATCAAATAGCCACAATAATATGAGGCTGAAAGGCGCGAGGGCATTGAAGGGAGGATGTTGTAAAAGCAGCATATGTTCAAAATGGATTTATTGAAAATGCTTTAACAATAAAAGGAACACTCCAGAAGGAGGAACTCGCGGCTTGGAGAAGGTACAAACATCCGTCAAAGCATGAATGCTTGATATTTGATACACAAAATGAATACATAGAAAAGTCTTTGTCCACTCTCAGGGGCACACCAAGTAAATCAGAATGAATGTAACACACCAAGTGCATTTAAAAACTCTCAAACAAATTGTGTGAAGGAAAACCACGCATGCAAAAATGGTGCTGAGAATGCTTGTGAGTGAAGGACATGGCACACCACAGGCAGGGAAATACAAGAATTTATTAAAAGCTTCTAGAAACTGCTAAACAAGTGCTTTGGCTGGAACCCCAAATGAATGCAATGAAGGCAAGAAGAGTCCATTTTGTCAGTGCAAATGAAACATTTAATGGCAGTGCACTAGATGAGGGTTTGAATACCCATCAAAAGCAAACGCATGGAGGAAATAGTGAGCACGTTTCTGCACAAAATGCCTCTGTTGAAATAGTTTTAGAAAACCCTAAATCAAAAATAATGAATGACTGATAGGCACAAAATGAATTTGGTGAAGCTGTAGCAACTTTCAAACAAATGTGATTTACAGTTACAGTTGAATCCCACACACCCAGATGAAGGATGGCGTGTATAATGAATCCATTAAAGTGTCTCAGAAACTTCAATCAAAGCATGTAGAGAGATGGCGGCTACACTTGCGATGAAGTTGCAAAGGAGAAATTAGGGCAAAACGCAGAAAGCAAAGAAATCAACGGCTGGAGATAGATGTGGAATGCAGCCTCATCCTCACCGTCCCCCGCCAAATCGTGATCTCAAGGTGCACGATGGTTAAATCCCGCAAAACAGCGGGCTGGCTGACACATGGCAATGGGCCCAGGTCAAGTCTCATTCACAGGTTAGGGGTTTTAAAGGGGCAGGGTAATAATTCTTTTAATATTTCATTTTGCTTTCTTCAAAAGCTAAGCATTTGAAAAGATAAAATTTGCTCGACACAGTGAAATTAAAATATTTCAAGAAACAGGTGGGCCCGAAGACAAGTGGGGAGGTAAAATTTTTAAAATGGAGACTTTGAGAGGATAAAGTGTTTTGCACGCAAAGGAGAAAATGTTTTAAAATGAAATATATGCACAGGTAAACGTTTTTCACTTTTAAAGTGAAATAAAAAGTGTTTCTTGGCAAATATTTAGTGAATGTGACAAAGAACATGGGTGAAATATTTTGCCTCATAAAATGCACATGAAAATAGGTAGGGGATATTCATTGTGTAAAATGTTTTATTCATGGGAAGTGAATAAATTAAAAAAATGGGTGCAACAAATGAAGTGAATTTATTCACTTTATAAAATGACAATGAGGCTAATATTAAAGTTATGAAACTTTAATATATGAATAAAGTAATATGCAGCTACAGGCATAAAATGAGTCAAAGATATTTTGCAGCTGCTGGTAAGTGAAATTCAATCACATGGGCAATTTTCTATTGCAAATAGAACAAAGGCAAATTTGAGAGGGAAGCAGAGTTTGTTGCAGAGAGAGGAGAGAGGCTTTTTTGCTGTGGATCAACGGTGAAGAGGTTTCCAAATGGCATCTTCGAATCAGCTTTAGGGCTTCTTCTGGATACTTCTATTCTTCTATTTCTTCTCTTCTCTTCTCATTATTCAGGGTTCTGAGGTTTTGTATGGGGCTGGGTAGATAGAAAATGCTAAGTCTGAGTCATTTATTGAGTCTGTAAGCTGTAATTTTTGATTTCATGAGCAAATACAACCAATTTATGCAAATAAATCATGAAAGTGTGTGCACATTTATGAATATCTTCAAATTGTCTCCATACTTGTATAGTTTAATCATATGAATTCAATAATACAAAGTATCTTTGAGTTTTTCATCTCAAATTTCATGAGATTGTGTTATTTGTTTATGGGTCTATTTCAAAGAAATGGTTAAATACTTTGAGCAGATAACAGTGATTTCAAGTGTGCAGGTTGGATTTGGTAAGGAGAATTTGATTGATAATAGGAGTGGGATTGTTGGTGTAAGACACTAACAGTTGATGCAAGGCATTAACAATTTAAATCCACTGGTTGAATGTTATTTGCTGATGAATTCTTTTTATGTGTTTGACTCCATGGCCTAGAATTAGGCACTGATTTATCTTGCAGCTTAGTGCATCTCAGAAACGTTTTATAAATTCAAAATCATTTTAAATCCCTATGTGTTGTAGTTATCTCATGCTCCAAATAGTTGATATTATTGATGAACTACCAATTCTATTTGGTATTATCCTATTATGTTGAGCTATTAAATGAGATTATCTGTTGTTGTTAATGTTGTTTATGATAATGGTGCAGATGTTGTAAATGCATTAAAGGATCACCCTCTGAGTATTGCAGAGCCCAAAGTGTAGGAGGTTTTGCAAAATCACCGGTTGGTCCAAGTCTAGGATTACGGTTAGGGTTGGGGCCGGGTTCGATGCGAGAACCCGATGCGTGCAGGCAAAATTTTTTAGGGGTTTGGGTACGTATGGGTACGTGTGTATATATATATATATTATGTTTAATATATTATAAATCTATATATATGTATTATATATACAAAAAAATAAGAGAAACATAGAGAATTGTAAAACTAAATCATTTCATAGTATGATACTTGATCATTGATCAATGCCAAATGCCAAAGATAAATATTAAATGCCAATTGATAGTTGAAAAATATTCAAATAAAATTACTGAATTACAAAATGTAGTTCATGAAACATTGAAACATGATTCAATGTTCATTGTTCATGTGCTCATCAATCATCAAAAGGATTGTCAGAATCATCATGACTTGGATTTTGAGTGGTTTCAACTTCAAAATCATCATCATTTGAACCCAAAGCGGATCCAACCATGTGATATGTCATCAATATCACCCACATCATCCATAGTGGCTCTAGCAAGATCCTGAATGGTTGCATCCAAGTCGATGGGCTTCGGGTGCTACATCCCAAAACTGGCTGCCCCCACTTGTATTGAGGGATCCTTACGTGACAGAAGGCGCAAGTGGAATGAATATATACACTAAGTCTCAAGCTCTTTTGCAGCCAACTGATTAAACTCGAGTGGAAAGGAATTATGTACTCCAATTCGTTCAGCAGAAGAGCTTGCAACTGGGAGAAAACCAACAAAATTAAAAATAAAATAAAAAATGCAAGATAAATTCACGAATGTTAAGTGTTAAATTCTACAGTACAAGTGGAAAAAAAAAAAAAACTTGTGAGAGGATCTTGATTGCAAGAGGTTGGAGGTACATATAATCTTGACCATGGAGGTACCACCATGTAAGACATCCATGTAAGAATTTATCTCCATCTTCTGCACTTGCATATACTTCTCTGCATTATTTCAGGATGCCAATGTGTCTTGTTCAGACTCTATATCTCATGCTATTTTATGCCCGGCATTGTTGTGTCATGTGTCATATCATAGACATCCCCAAGCATGGTTCATCTGTATCAGCAAACCGAAGCATAGACATGATAGGTTCGGTGAATTCCAATACATAATTCACACGATCCCACCAATCGTCATTCAAGATCAATGCCTTGACTTTTTGGGCCCTCTCTGAATTTGATTGCTTCCATATACTCCATTGGTTGCTAATAACCATTTGACTCAATGCATCTTTCACCTTCACAAGTCGTCTCAGAACAATTGTGTGAGATGCAAACCGGGTCTCGGCAACCTAAGAACATGTTAATAGTAAGTTAATAACACATTTAAAATATGTAAATAATGCAAAAAATTATTTTATTCAATTATGTAAAACTTGACATAAATGATAAATGAAACTAAATAAATTAAATTTTAAAATTTACCTTCAACAATTCCAATGTTGAAAAAGATCTGAAAATTGCTTGTGACATATGGTGGTTTGTCACAAACATCTGGATCTCCTCAGACTCCTGGTATATTTCTTTCACCCACTCTATTTGGGTGCCAATTGCTTGCATCACCAAATTGAGGGAGTGTACGGTGCACGGTGTCCAAAAGATGTGCTCATATCTGGCCTCTACCAAAGCACCTGCAGCCCTGCAAACTTTTGCATTGTCCGTAATTACTTGGACAACATTTTCACTACCCACCATCTCTATGGAGTCAATGAGAATCCTGGAAATGAACACTGCATCTTTCACTTGCCCTTCACAGTCAACCGCCCTCAAAAACATTGTCCCCTTGGGGGACACTGCAATAACATTAATCAATGGACGGTTTTTGCAATCTTTCCATCCATCGGAAACAATAGATACACCTGTTTCAACCCAAGAATCTCTAATTGGTTTTAGTTGGGCCTCTACATATTTCCTCTCTTTTTGCAATAAGGTGGTACGCACCTTTTCATACCCAGGACTTGTGAAATCAGGAGGTGCACTATTTATTGCTGACACCATGTCCTTCCAATATGGTGATCTCACCAAGTTGAATGGAAGACCATTGGCATAGAGGCAACGTGCAATTTTTTCTTCAGCAATATCTCTTGCCTCCATTTTAAATGCTTTCTCTAATGGACCTCTCTTGCGGGTGGTGGTTTCTGGTTCTTCATCTTCTTCTTCCGTAGAGGGTATAGACAAGAAGGGATGTCTAGAGGGCCTAACTATCTGATGAGTGGGTAATGTTTGTTTTTTCTTTCCGGAACTATAACTAGTTTGTTTTCCTCTTGCAATTGAATTGTCGGCATCTTCTTGTTCTTTTATAAATGCTGCTATTTGTACAGCAGATAACCCCTTCTTATTTGGGCCCACACACATGTTAATCCCTTTACCACCAGGGCCCATAAAATGAAGTTTTACTCGGTAGTAGGAGCTATTATATTGTACATTGCAAAAATTACACTTCCAAACAAACCCCCCACCTCCAGGAATTTGTGAAATTCGTGTGGTATGTCTCCATAAAGGAGATCCTTTATCAATTTTAAACTTTTGGCTTCCATCCCCACCCACTGAACTTTGACTACTTGGCCATTGTTGCAATCTATAAAAAAAATGAAAAAAAAAATATATATATTTGAAAAACTTCTTCACAAACTTGAAAAAATTCATCAAAAACTAAGAAACTTAAAAAAATTCATCAAAAGATTGAAGAATAGGGTTTAAATGCATACCTTGAACACTTAAATCTCCTTTGTAGAAGCTATTTGCCACTCCACAATCGATCTCCTTCAAATGCAATCACCTCCCTTCAAAATGCTAAGATGGACACAAAATATGGAGAGAGCAAAATGAGAGGTAAAAATGAAATGTTTTAGTGTTGAAAGGCCTCATATTGGGTCGTTTTAGGGTTTTGAAGCAAAATAGAAATTAAAAAATTGTTTTTTTTTCACTTTTGGGCCCACTTTTTAAGTGCTGGGCCGTGGGTTCTCAGGGGTTCGCCCGGGTACGCGGCTGGTACCCCCGGGTCCGCGTACCCACGGGCATGGTACTCGTTGGGTACGCACAGGGTGCGTGCCCAGCCCTGTGCGTACCCAGCACATACCCACAGGCGAACCCGTACCGGGTTCGCACCCGAACCGGGTTCGAGGCCTGTGGGTATGAATCCGGTAACACAGGTCCAAGTCCTTCGAACTGCGCTTGATTGGAATTGGCAATTCCATAGGTAGATTAGAAGACTAACTTGGTTACAGTAAAAACAACCAACACATCCTAAACTGTGGTGTGGTTCAATCTTTGCACATGGTCAGATTTGTTGTTGATAGTTTCAGATTAACAGTTATGCTGCAATCTGAAGCCAGTGTGGGTTATGTGTGACATCGAGATGACACTGAGCATACTTGAACCAAAGAATCTGACTGTATGGTAACTTTTAGTTTCCTTTTGCCATGAGAATGGATATTTGCTGTAATACATAATAGACTGGAATAGGTGTCATTTACCTGAAAATTTGCATATAAAGGACCTTTTTTTACATTTTTATGTAAAATTGCTAAATAATGGAGTAATAAGGTTTTTTGGAGTAGTAAGGGTATGTGTAGTAATAAGAGTGCAATTGATGTTATAAGGTGTTTCAAATTGTTTATTTCCTATCTACCATTATGTCCACATTCTACATTGATGGCATTATTGTCTCTACAGATTCATGTAAGCACAATAAATGATGCAGAACTAATATTTGAATGTTGGAGACAATATAAAACTTTGTTCATGCAATTTTGTAACCAATACATATTATTGAGAAAAGAACTTGATAGTTTACAAGATTGGTTAGGAAACACACAGCAGAAAGATGTTGAGCAGGATGTACCTTTTTTCTAGCATTTCAACAAAGCAAGCAAGTAAAACCAATATGCCCTTGAAGAAAGGTGTTGTATCTTCCCTTGTGTCAAAAAGGAAAAATGTTGTGTCTATGCTTCTGGCCCAAAAATACCACCCACCAAAGTCACATAAGCAGAAATCCATTGAGTAAAAATTTGCTACTTTGCCCAAACCATTGTGAGAGTTTGGGAATCTCAGAAAATAAATAGGGGAAAATGTGGTCTTGGTTACAAAGGTTTTGTTGGCTTTTTTGTCCCAAAATATTCTGAACCCATAAAATTTGTATTAGGAGGACATATGAATAAATGTCATATTGAGTCTACATCTGTTGATGATTCTTGTGAGAGTTTGGGAATCTTAGAAAATAAATACGGGAAAATGTGGTCTTGGTTCCAAAAGTTTTGTTGGCTCTTTTGTCCCAGAATATTCTAAACCCATAAAATTTGTATCAAAAGGACATATGAATGTCTGTCATGTTGAGTCTACATCTCTTGATGATTTTTGTGAAGTTAAAAAAATCTATGCAACTAAAAGCAATATGTACTAAGTCCATCCAAATTTGTGCCCATTGTGGATGTCAAGGTCATCTTTCTAGTAATTTCTTTGATCTACACCCATGTACATGTGGTTTGCATACTCATTTTGTCAAACATTGTTATCTACCAACTTCACCTTCAAAGTCAATGAGGTGTATGAATTTTGGTTGGATAGATCATTCCAAGTGGAGATCCAAGGTTGATTTGTTAACCAAATCTTATAAGAGAGTTCAATCTATTATTGATGATGAAAATATGCCTACTCATAATGGTAATGATGTTATTCGTCATAATTCTTCTAATGATGATGTAGATCTTATTGAGCCTACATTAATGTAAGAACACTTCATGCCCTTGTGTTTGAGACTTCTTTGTTTGCTTGGTTTTTTTGTGTTTTATGAGGGTTTTCTGCCTTTTTTGAAATTTTTGCAAATAATAGACAATGCTGGAAATGAAGGAAGCAATAATAATATTCTAGAACTAGCTGATAACAATATGGTATGAAATATATGACAGCCTCATATGAAGTAGTTCTGAGCACAATTTATAACTAGAACCCCACAACAACGCTTAGAAATAAAGAACAGACCTATGCATGCTCAAGAAGACAATAACTGAGGTTTGACTACAGGTTTTCACACTCAGTTTTCTGTTGCAGCATATAAGCATATAATCTTTCTGATTTCTGATTATATCTAGAAGCTACAGAAGATCAAAAATAAACTATAGGATGACTGATTCAATGGCATAATACTCTCAGTCATAACACATCCATTACTAATGACTTACAAAATCCATTTCAGGTCTGAAACAACTCATAATATGCATACATTCAGAAATACAAATTCAATCAATAATAAGTACCAGTTTAGGCTGAGCTAGCAAGACAAAGCTCCTTCAAATGATTCACGATACACAGGAATATTGTTGCAGCAGATAACTGGTGTCGAGATATATTCCCAGCCACCCTTGAAAACTCACGAAACTCAAGTGACACAATCAAAACTCCACAGAGTCCTACTGAATAACATATAACAGCAGATATGTGTATGATTGGTGACCAAATAAGCATGTGATCACATAATTAGTACTGTAGCGGAACTGTAGCACAGGTACTGTAGCTCGGCACTGTAGACTGTAGCAGCAAACATAAATTTTGATTTGCAAAGGATGAAATCTTAATCTTCCGCAATTTTCAGATTTACAAACATATAACCTTGAAACCCTTGAATAATCTTTGTATTTCTTCAATAGAACTGTTCAGTAGATATTTCACTACTTCAAAAGGTTGCAACAATAGAGAGTTAACGTTCTCCAATGGCTGACTGAATCAAAAACCCTCGGCTTCCTCTCTCAAACGAAAAATCATCAACACCTATGCTCAATCCCCAATGCCCTCTTCTCTTCTTCAATGGACATTTATAATTCTTCATGAGGGTCTATTTTCTCCAAAAATCTCTATTTAATGAATTAAATTAATAAATGATGTTTCATTTAATATTTCACTTAATTTTTCCATAGTGGGCGCCCAAAATATTTCATTAAATTAATTGACCAAATGGCCCCATCCTCATGACGCCAAGACCCTCAACATTAAGTTAATTTATAACTTAATAATAAAAGCGTTTAAATAATTAATGTTTATTTACACCAAATAAACATTAATATCTCTATGAGTAACTGGGAGCTGAGCTGATGGAGCTGCATACGACCACACATCTTACTAAAATTAGTAATGGTCCCTCTCTTATCCATTACTGACTTACTAGAAATAGTAAGTTGAGCATACGGAGTTCTGGAGACTTCAAACGAAAGCCAAAGCTGCTAGTTTTTGAACATTGGAGAGGATAAAATTCCCAGAAGACCCACTAACCATCCTCATTAGCCTATGAGGGTCGGAATTATAGGCTAAACCATCCACAAACCTGAGCATGCTTAAAAGGGGACATTACAATTAACTACAATTAATGTTAATATTTCTAAGATACTACTTGGTATATTTGATAAGCCGCCAATTGTTGAGAAGATTGAAGAAGTGAATCTGCTTCCTATGAAGCATGATTTTCCTAATATTGGAGATGCAATTTATGATGTTTATGATGATGTTGGTCCTTACTAATAAATTCTACTTATTTGAGGCTATGGAGATAAAGATGATACCTCTTGTTCAATAACTCCATCAGGGAGATCACATTGTTGACATTTTCCTCTCTCATCTGTCAAAGGGGGGAATCTTGTGTGTGTGAGATTTGAGTGGAGACTTCATAGATTGTTGACACCTTGTGATTCCATAATGTTGCACCCAATGTGTGCTATTTCAGATATTTTATTGCCGCCTTGTGATTCCACAATGTTGCACCTAATGCATGCTATTTTAGATATTATTTGATTGCAGATATTATTGGTGGACAGTTGATGTGTATATATTCCTCCACAATGTATTGATTGCACCTAATGTATGCTATTTCAGATATCATCTTGAGTGATAATGCATAGTTAGCCTAGAATGATAGTTGGTGACTACTCATATTGGCCACTAAAGTTTGGTCATTTTTTCAAACTGTAGCATAGACAAACTAAGTCCAAATTTGAGACTTGTAAAAGCAACAGGCTCATTATCAAATTTGAGACCTATCAAAGCAACAGGCTCAATATCAAAGTTTGAACCTTGTCAAGGTAACAGGCTCAGTATCAAAGTTTGAACCTTGTCAAGGTAACAAAATATTATTGGTGGACAGTTGATGTGTATATATTCCTCCACAATGTATTGATTGCACCTAATGTGTGCTATTTCAGATATTATCTTCAGTGATAATGTATAGTTAGCCTAGAATGATAGTTGGTGACTACTCATATTGACCACTAAAGATTGGTCATTTTTCCAAATTTGAGACCTGTAAAAGCAACAGGCTTATTATCAAATTTGAGACCTATCAAAGCAACAAGCTCAGTATCAAAGTTTGAACCTTGTCAAGGTAATAGGCTTAGTTCAAACAAATTTAAGACCTGTCACAGTAAGCTTTTTAAAGAAGTTTCAGATCAGCCAGCAAATATTCTCATCAAAGTGCTTGGTGGAGAGAAGTTTGAGCAGTTCAAAATACTGCTTGGTTTCATGATAACCCCTTCAGATTACAGGGGAATATTAATGTGTTAATTTTCTGGGTTAACATTTTTGTAATATACTTTTCAGTTCAGATAGTTATGGCAGTTAAACTGTTCTTCTGCCTATAAAATAAAGATGTAAACATTTCTTCAAAATGTGATTTTCTTGATATGCAATCAAATATATTTTTATATTCTGCCCCTCCTGGGCCTAACATTATGTTCATGGAAGTGCACCGTTTATTATTTAATGGCAAAGTGCATTCCATTAACTAGGCTGTCATTTGATTTATTAGAATTGTTTTCATCCGAAAGATTATTTCTCTTGCTCATTATGACGACGTTTATGATGCAGGACTATAACCCCTTATATGTCACTCCTAGTGAGATCTCTTGAAGTGGCTGGATATATTGATGGGAAGTCTCTTTTAGGTGCACCATATGATTTTCGGTATGGTCCTGGAACAAAGTCATCTTCTGTAGGTAGAAAGTATCTGCATGATCTACAAAAATTGGTCGAAGAGGCTTACACATCAATATGGTAACAAGCAAGTCATTCTTGTTTCCCACAGTCTAGGAGGACTATGGGTGTTATATTTGCTAAATCAGCGGCCTTTGTCATGGAGACATCAATACATCAAACATTTTGTTGCCATTGCAGCACCATGGGGAGGAACAGTGCAAGAAATGAGAACTTTTGCATCTGGCTATTCTCTAGACATTCCTACTGTAAATCCTTTAGTTCTTAGGGCAGAACAAAGGAGCTCTGAGAGTAATCTATGGCTTCTACCTGTTCCTGAAGTATTCGGAAATAATACTTTGGTCACAACAGAACAAAAATCGTATTCAGCTTTGGATATACCAGAATTCCTCAAGGACATTGGCTTTTCTGAAGGTATTTATCCATATAAATTTCGCATCCGGCCTTTGACAGAGAATTTGAAGGCTCCCAAAGTGCCAGTAACATTGATTTTCGGAACAGGAATATACACTCCTGAGACAGTGATCTATAGCAAGGGGGGGTTTGATCAACAGCCCGAAGTTATTGTGGGTGATGGCGATGGAACTGTGAATTTGTGCAGCTTGTCAGCTGTTGTATCCAATTGGTCTGCAAAAGAAGGTCAAACACTAACGGTAGTCAAAATACCTCAGTGTACTCATACCACCATTCTAAAAGATGATTCAATTCAAAAGATAGTTGATGTGATTTTGGGTGCCAATTTACAAAGAGCACATTCAGCTGCAACATAATTAGTCCCAAATTAATGTATTTCTCTCTTATAAATTAATCAACGATAAAAGATCATAGCACCTGCAGTTCACCTTTAGGCAAGTGAGATCAAGATAGAGCAGAAATTCACATAGCTCATGTTATAAAGCGTTGGAAGAAGGTAATTTGCAGCCTAATATGTGCTAATGGCCATACATTTGTGATATATATTGGATATTTGATCACTTTTCTCACCGTCTGACTTAAACTGACCCTGTATATGTTGTGAAACAAAGAGCTACAAGTTCAAGAGAATGATGAAAACATCTTGCTGTTATCCATATTCCATAACAGCAAGATGTTTAAATTTTTTAAAAAATATTTTTTATTAAATATTTAATATATTTATATAATATTATTTTACAAATCTAAAATGTTCAATTATAATATCAATATGTTAACATATCTTATAATGATTATGCAAAATTTTTAATATGTTTAACTTGTATTTTGATTTTTTTGGTATATCACTAATATTATTTTTTACTTTATAAAAATATATCTTTAAGAATTATTTATGTAATTTTAATAATATTATTAATACAAAAGTAAAAAATAATTTATATTTTTAATTAAAATTATTATAATGATAATTAATATATTTGTTTAAAAAAATCTTTTATTAAATGTTTTATAATGTATTTTTTATATTAATAATAGTTAAAACACTCAAGATAAAATGTATGTACAGTTATGATGTGTTAAAGCAGCATATATCAGACTATAATGTATACAACACAAATTATAACCTATATAGTTTGAGTGCTTTCATAGACAGATTTTCAGGAGCTTAGTATGCATTGATTTACAAAAAGATTATAGTGAAGATATATAAATTAGACATATACAATTCTTGTACATAATGTTCATAGATGGACAACAAAAACATGAGTTGCAGATGTTTATGGATCAAATGGTAAGTTCCTTCTCTCATTGTAGGAATCTAAGTATTTCCAATTGGCCAAAGTTTCAGTAGCATTCAATTCCTCATTTGAAAGGACCTCAATTTCATAATTTTCATTGGTGTGGAGCATGGGTCCATGGTTTCTTGCTGCTTCTTTTCTTTTTCAACCTTCTCACTGAGCTCACTCTAGAATGCTTCAAGTGCCTTCATGAACACTGACATGCTAGGCTGGTCATGTTGCCAAGAATGGCCATATTTTACCTCATTATAATGGAAAAACACGACCCCATCTTTCAACAACTTCAAGAACTTTCTTTTAGAAATCTCCATGGTTGCAATGATTTGTAGAGCAATATTGAGAAGAGCGAGTCTTTTAGAAGATTCGGTAAGTAACCTCTAGCTCCCATTAAACTTGTCCTCATTTCTTGCCTGCCAAATGCACCAGAGGATTTTTCGTAGATAAGGTATACCAAAAGAATTGCATATCTTTATTTAGTTTTTTATCATTCCCCATTAATATTTCCTTCCAATTGACTTTCCCATTTCCCCCCCATAATTTGTGCTCATTGCAAAATAATTTCCAGATTTCATTAGCATGGAGGCATTCAAAAAAGATATGATTAATAGTTTCAAGCAATCTACATATGCTGCAAATATCAATATCAACATGATTTAGTTTATAAGGTACCTTTTTTAACAGAAGAATCTATCTAAAACAAGCTTTTTTAGAGTCCATAGTATAATGCTAGAGAAGTAAAAGTTTTTTGCCATACTTTATTATCCATATCAACTTTTCAGATTTTATTTAAGTATTAAGTTGGAGGGTTGGATTTAATAAGTTCCCTATAAATAGTTTCAGTTTTAATTTCAAATAGTGGTGTAGAACCTTGCCAATTATATTCTATTTGAATAAATCTTTTACTTTAAACGTTGGGTTCAAAAGAAGGCTCTTACGAGCTTCTTTGACAATAGAAAAAGTTCTAAAATTAGATTGGGGCAGACCAAATTCCTTTTTTAATTGTACCCAATCCAACAACACCCCATTTCTTAGGATATTGTTGAAAGTTTTTATTCCAGCTTGGTCCCATTTCTTGGCAAAACACCCTTGTAGGAGGGCCAATGGCTTCCAATTATGCTCTAGATTCCACCAAATAGATTTGTTGGGGTGAATGAAGTTGGAGTTGTGTTCAAAGAAAAGAGGGCTTTGGATATTACCTCTAATTATTTCCCGTGCTCTCTAGATACTTCTAAAGACCATTGAACTTGTAGGCACTATTTGGTGCTTGGTGATAAGATCACTAAAAGGTAGTGATTTCCAAGATTTTCCCAATTTAGGAACAACATGCTTAATGTTATTCCTTACTAGCACTTTCCAAGGTTTGCTCCCATCAATGGCTTTGATAAGCAGTTGACAGCCAAGGCAATGCCATGAATCTCAAGATTTTTGAGACCTAGCCCCCCATGAGCCTTTTCCAGGTAGCACCACTCTAATTTAATGGAGTGCATTTTCCTCCTCCCTTTACCATCACACCATAAAATACATCTGATTTTTTTTTAACTTTGTTTACTTGGTAGTTGTTAAAAAACCAAACTGATGCAAAATAAATAGTGTGTGAGGACATAATATTTTGGCATACTTGCAACTTTTCAACAAGGGACATATATCATCTATTCCAACTATCTAACTTCTTGTCTATTTTGGCTTTCATAGAAAGCCACATTTCTTTAAGGTTAGGACAAACAAAGAATGGGATCATGGAGATACCTGATTTGCTTGTGGGTAACCCCCATTGAAACTCAAATTTCTACAACCAACTAGGGGGTGCTCCAAACCACCCTAAAATTATGGATTTCAATTTGGATAATTTTGCACTAGATGCAAGGCAAAATAGATTGAGTTTGTTCATCAAGTTAACCAAGTTCTCCACTTTTAGTTCCACAAATTCAATATTAAGGAGTTCATTTTGGTTAGGTAGTGTAAGGCCCTAAACCTTGGGGGAGCTACTTTATTCTCTTAACAAGTAATGCAAAGCATCTGAAGCAATAACAAACAGAGTAGGGGCTAGGGGGCATCCCTACTTGTTGGACCTTTCAAGAGTGAAGACTTCAGTATGGGATCTATTAACCTTAATTTGAGTAGCAACAACCTTCAAGAGAGTACCAACCATGTTGCAAAAGGTAAATGTGGGAATCCAAAGGCTTCAAGGGTCATTTTAAGAATAGACCATTCCACTCTATCATAGGCTTTTTCAAAATTAAGCAAGAGCATGAATGGGTTTTGATTGCTATGCCTGACCCACTCCATGGCCTCCCAACTAGTTATTGGTTTTTCTAGGATATACCTTCCTTTAATAAAGCATATTTGAGTATTGTTCATGAATTTAGGGGAGGATATTAGTTATCCTCATTCCCACTATTTTTGCCAAAATGTTATGAGACATTCAAGAGAGTGATTGGTCTCTGGTTTTGATCATGGTTTTGCCCCTTCCTTTGGGAGTAGTTTAATGAGTCTTGTATTTATGTTTTTCCCAAGAGAGCCTTTATCTAAGGCTTCCAAATAACCTGGTGCAAGTCCTCACAAACCCAATCAATGAAGTCTTGTAAAATTCAATAGATAACCAATCAGTCCTAAGAGATTTATCATTGCTCATGGAGGTGATGGCCTTTCCAATCTCATCTTTGGTTATGGCTCCGAAAAGACTAAGGGCATCTTCTTTCGAGATCTTAGAAGGGATTAACTACTTCATTATTCTCTTGGCATTGTCACATTCCTCACTGTTACCTTCAAATTGGAATAACTCTTTGTAGAATAGGAAGAACTAGTGCAGGATTTCATCCTGCTTAGAGACAACAACCCCATTGTGACAAATCTGGTCTATTTGTTCTTTCATTCCCTTTTCTTTGATGTATTTGAAGAAAAAATTTGAACCTTTATCACCATTACTTAAATAGTTAAGTTTTTCTCTAATTTTTAGGCCTTGCACTTTGTTTGTTTGTAACCTTCTCAAGGAGTTTTTTGCCCTGTTATGGTCCTCATAGAATTTGTCATTTTGGGGCTCCTCTTGGATTTTTCTTTTAGCATTTAGTAGCTCATCTTGAAGGAGGTTTTCCTCTCTTTTCAAATCCATAAACCTTTTTTCCCCCAATGGTCTTAAACAACAATTTCCACCCATTTACATTTTGGTTCCATCTTTCAATTGGGCTAAGGCCTTTTAAGTAACCATTTGTTAATTTCCCTTAGGGTAGTAATGTCAAATTTACAATATTCATTTTTTAATAACTTGTTGAGGATGAATTTCTCCCTATTCTTGGAGATATTCCTCCCCAAATTGTTTAAGATTATGTTGGCCTTAATTAGGTGATGGTTTGAGAGTGTGTAGGGATCCTCTAAAACCCTACCTCTGTCCTCGAGGGGCTCAAAGCTAAAGAAGTCTCTATTAACATACAATTTTTCAAGCGTGTAGTAGATCATCTTGCTCCCTTTCTGAGCATTACACCACGTATACCAAATGGAATAACTCTAAGCTTTCATCCCCTCCAAGGGTTCAAAAAGGTTGAGTTTGGCTTCCAACCCCAACCAATAGTGTTTCCCATTTCCCTTCCATTCCATACTAAGGCCACCCTTTTTATCTTCACTGTTTTCAACCATGTTAAAGTCACCACCTACAACCCAAGGGATGTTTGGAAAATTAAGCAAGCATTTCCAAAGCTCAATTATATCTTTGTATTCATTCGGGGCATAAATTGACTAGATGCCAAATTTTAAATCACCTTTTTCAAAGGTGGCCCACACCACTCTATTACAAGGGGAGGCCCCTAAACTAGTTAGATGTTGAGTCCATTTATTGGCCATTATAATGGTCGTACCCCGTCTTCCTTTCTCATGTTTGGAGACAACTTGAGAAGAAAAACCCCAAACAAATTTTAAATTGGTTTCAAGGGTGAATCCCACAACCTTGACTTCCTAGAGGAGGACAAAGTCTTTGCTCTTTTCCAGGATGAGGAGCCCTCTTATAATTTATTTCCTATCGAGGGACTCTAGTCCCCTCACATTCTATGATGTACAATTAAGAATCATCATTATTAGTATTGGAAGGGGGCTCTTTAGCATTCCTGAATAGTTCAAAATACTCTGAGCCTTTATCTTCACTCTCCACCCTTTCAGATGAGGGAGCTATGATCACAATGCATTTTTTCTTTCTTTTTCCTTTACCTATGTCAATACTACCTTTTCCAAGAGAGATTTATTGTTTCCTCCTCTCTTCTTAGGTTCATTAGGGGGGCAAGATACAGGTTCTTGCTTTTCTGGGCTAGTTACATCATGGTCACTGTCATTTCCTGGTTCTAGTTCTCCATTTTTTTGGTGAGTTTCCTTATTATCCAGCGAGATGGATTCAATGTCACCAATCTCACCATTTCTTTAGTGCTCTTCCTATTACTAGAAGGCCTAATAGGGTTTGCAAGTTCAATGTTCAATATTAAAAATTTTAAAAAATATTTTTCATTAGGTATTTAATAATATACTTATATAATATTATTTTACAAATAAAAAATGTTCAACTATAAAATAAATATGTTAACATATATTATAATGATTATACAAAATTTTTAATATGTTTAAACTTGTTTTTGATTTCTTTTAATATATTACTAATATTATTTTTTACTTTATAAAAATATATTTTAAGAATTATTTATATATTTTTAATAATACTATTAATACAAAAATAAATTTAAATTTATATCTTGCATTGTATGTTTATATTTTAATTTTTTAGAATACATTAAATGTTATAAATATAAGGTAAATGTATGTAACTATCATTTTGTTTCACAAAGCCAAAATATAGGCATGTAAATATTTACATTATAATGATAATGTAAATATTATATTAATTAATATTTACAAAATATATCTAAATTATATCTAATATGTAGCTTCCATTTTCTCCAATTACTCCCATTAAGCTAGAATATAGACATGAAGTTTAATTCGAAAAAAGAAGTTACATCACTTTGAGCTACAACCAATTGCTCATTTACTCACTGGGACAAGGAATGCCAACCCCAAGTGTCGCAAAGGCCACCACATCTTCAATACCAATGAGGAGGGCAACATTAAAAACCCTTCTAGTCATATCCACAACCATTCATTTTGACAAATGTAGAATTTTTTTTAAAGAAATATTCTTAATGAAATGTCTAATAATATATTTATATAATATTTTTCAATAAATTCAAAATATACAATTATAAAATCAACAAATTAACATTTACATAATTTTAATAATTAATATGTTTACATTTTGTTTGTGTTTTTATTTTTTAATAATATTAGTAATACAAAAATTCAAAATTCAAAAAAATATTTATTCATTTATTTAAATTTCATTTGTTTATTTGAGATAAATTTATATTCTTAATTAAAAATTTTAAATTTTTATATTAAAATTATTTTATTGATAATTTATAAAATAAAAAATTCTTTTATTAAATGTTTTATAATTTATAAATAGATAATATTATATTATATATCTAAACTATACAATTATAAAATTAATATAATTTATATTTATAATATTATTATTAATACACAAATAAAAACACAAACATATTATATTTATTATTTAATTTTAAAAATTAAAAATTAAAAATTTATATTTATATATTTCATCGTTATGAGTCAATATATTGAATATTTATGTTTTAAATTTTTATAATCAATGGATTTTGAAAATAAATCATTTATTGGTCAATATTTTACAATATTTATTCTTGTAAAGTATAACTTCAACTATGTCAATCATAGTTGTGTTTGGTATGAATCAAGTGGGGGTTCAAAGTCAAGCCTAACAATTATAATATTCTTAAACCTAGTAAAATTATGGTACATTCAATTTGCAATAATTTGTTCATCTTGGACTATTATATAGCATACCTTTAAATTGATATTTCACAAATAATTTATCACTAATCAACAAATACAATTAATGCAATACTAATAGGCAAGTTGTGACCACTTGTTATACAAGATTTCACAAAGGTTTAATTGAAATGAGACATAAATTATGAAGTGAGATGTTCAATTCATGAAATGATATTTATTTCATTTAATTAAATTGTAAAATATATGTTTGAATATTTTAAATAATAAAAATTGGAATAAAAAATATGATTGATTTAAATAAATAAAATCAAATAAGAAGAGGATAATTTTAAAAAATAAATTAAAGAGTATTAAATGTAAATCTATTTAAATTATTTTATATTTTTAGATGGATATTATTGAAATTTTAAATTTATTTTTATTTTTTTAAAATTTAAATTATAGAATTTGAGGAGAATAATTTTTTTTTTAAATTAGAGAAAAATTAAATGTATTATTATTAGATAACCTAGAGAGGAAGAAAAGTAGAAATTGTATGAGAATAAAATTGAGCAAAAATAACAAGGAAACAATTCTAAAAGAGATTAAAGGTTAAAAAATCATTGATCTACTAGATACCTGAGTTTGATCAATTCACCAAATTAAATGGCTTCTAGTTGATGGTGATAATGTGTGTGTCTCGACAACAATATGTGAATAGTGTCATATTATCAATAGTGTTTAAGTTTTTGTTTCTAATCTTCAAGGCTCAGGTTGAGAGTCATTTTTGGGGTGTTGGTTGGGTTTGGTAAGGGTAGGGGATGTATGCTGGCTAGTTTTTTGCATTTCTCCATGTATGGTGGTTGGGGTGGTGGTTTGTTTTTCTCTATTGGATAGGGTTTGGTAATGGCTTCATATGACACTTGCAACACAAACAATATGCAATCTTTTTTATAGTTTAATAGAATTATAATTACGCATTAAAAAATAAAATAGAGTATTGGAAATATAATAAAAGTGAGATATTGTATGTTAAAGGATCTTGAATAAGAATGTTGTATTTATAAATGGATTAAACAAAAATAAGAAGTTAATTAAATTTAAATTTGTAGGTGATGAAACCTATGTAAATTTCTTGTAAGGACAGATAACTTCAGGGGAGAGGAAATTGAAATGCTAATGGCCTAGTTTTATAAATAATCAATTGAATTAGGTTTTGGGTGTTGTTATTTATGAGAATTGTTAAAGAATTGATTTCAATGATTAAAATATAAAAATTAAAAATAGAAGAAAACTCTAGTGTTTGAGGAATTTAGGAGAGAAACCTAAACCTCATTTTGAAACTTGAAAAGATTATAAACACTAGTATAAAAATGCATTGTGAATTTATGATAAAATTGAATTGTTGAGTGTTATGTATGTTATTCAATACATATTAGATCACTCAATTTTGGGCTTCTAATATTAGTATTTGACTTCTACTTGATTTTATCACTTGATGATGACTTGTGTCAATTTAGATGATTGAACTTGATTTATTGTTGTGTGAATATTTCTAAGTGTTCATTGGTTTTTTTGGAATATTCATGATCAATCAATTTCTACCTTGTAGAATTTGGGATTAAGTCATTTTTTAGATTTTTTTTTTCATATTTCTAGTGTGTTTGAATCCAAATTGAATACTATGCTAATAAAATATTCTAGTCAAAATCCTAATGGATACATCTAGTCAAGAATGTTATAAAAAATTTGTAAAGGACACTATTATGATTTATATGTTTGTAGTACATTGTGTATGTTTAGATGTATATGATCAAAATTTGGCTCACACAAGATTTTATTCGTTGATCAAATGATTAGGCAACTCACTGCTACTCCCATGACAAGAGTTGATTGAGTCATAGTGAATAAGTGGACTACTATATTTATATAGAAGAAATATGTGGATTATGGGATGAATGTCTTGTCAAATTATTTTTCCTTCAAGGATGATATGAACGTCTTGTTAGTTTACCTTTTTTTTGAGAATGATGTCAATTATTCCTTGATTTGCAGGAGTCCTTTAAACACATAGTTGCACAATCTAGGACCTCAAGAAAGTTTGATATTCAAATTCCTTCCAAGAAAATATTTTCTTTCTAAATGTCCATAAGGATGGTCACTTGTTCTTGAATGATGCTAGTTAGAGAAGGTAAGGTTTCCCCCGATTATCCTAAAATTTCATCTACCTAATCTAGTATCAACCTACAATGCATGTGTAAAATATAAATGCAACCTACAAAGTTGACATGAAAATTTTGATGACCTCTTTGCTTGTTTAATTTGATACTTCTTTGTTTTAATTTGAAGTGAAGTGTTGAATGTTTACATAGTTTGATTTTTGAATGGTTTTGAGTTGTATGTTTGTTATTGAGCACAATACGTTGATCACTTGTGAGAGTTTGGAATGATGCTTCAATGTAATTTTTTTTGTAATTTTGATTATTTTTTATTTAGATAATATGGAACATACAACCCTATTACAAAGCAATCCCACACTAGTAAAATTTGGAAAATAAATGACTAGGTGACTAAAACTTTTAGTCACAACAACTAAAAATGACTAAATTCTACCCATTTTTTGCAACTCTGCTATAAATGAGTAAATAAATGAATAATTTGGTCATTGACTAAAAAATTATTTAGTCACAAAAATAAAAATGACTAAATAGTTAGTCATAAAATCCAAAGTAGACAAAAAATTTAAAAAACATTTTGGCTAATTATTGGTGCGATGTATTCATGTGCGTGATGTATTAGCATGATTATTCACATTCATTGCAGATTCATTCATCTTGCTTGACCTCGCTTCATTCATTAGCCTGGCATGAGGCATTTTGATTAGTTATAACAACTACTTGCATGGGTGATAAGGATTCAGAGAGGACTTGGAGACTTTTGAAAAGGTGGGCAAGGGAAAGGAATTCAGAGTTTGCTACAATGAATTTGAATTCATTAAGGCTGTCTATAGCGAAATCCAATTTAGGGATGCCCTTTGTAGCAAATTCAAAGGTAACTCAAAACCATCATTACATTAAACACAAATTTGAAACACTCATTACAATCTACAACTCTTAATAATGTTCTATTGCTCTTAATAATATTCTTTTACAATCTTACCATTGTTCTTCTTCATAATGTGCTCGAGCTAAATATAATAAAATTTGGGTGTTAATACCAAATTAGAATTTCCTCAAACAATTTTGATACATTTTCACTACAAGCACAAGCTATTGTTGTGCAAAGTAAACATGTGCTAGATTTATCCACACATTAGACATTTGAACAAAGATGTTTCCTACTACAACTTCTTGTACCTATGTAAACATTTCCATTGCAATATCAAATTGACCCCTTTCAGCTAGCACAATGTTTGCCTCATTTGTAGCATAAACATTTTGTGGTCTCTGTTCCAACACTTTATAATACCGTTCTCTAGCCTTCTCAAGATGTTGTGCCTCCAACTTTGAATCCCTCCTCTCATTGTGAAAATTTGCAAAAAAATTCCAATTTCCAAGTGAAATGTCAACATAAGAATTCTTTGCATCTGATTTACTTTATGCAGGTTTAATTTTCCCTTTCCTTTAAGCTAGTCATCTATTTTCAGTTCCATTTTTCCAAGCATAGATAAAGCATTTTATGAGTTTTTATCCACCTTAAGTGCATCCACAATCAATTCTAGGCTTAATTGGATCTCATTCCAAGCTCGAGCCATGGTTGCAAGACATAGATATTCATCCACATAATCAAGAAACTTGAACAATATTAGCCTGTATAAAAGATTGCTTTTTCAGTATCATGTAGTTGTTCAAACAACATAGCAAGAATAAATAGTGTTGTGATTTTATCTCATGGTAACTCAAGTGAAACACCACCTTCTTCTAGTCAATGGAAGAATTTTGTATACTTAAAGGGAAAAGGAAAAATTGTGGAATTAGCACAGGGGCTTTTATTTATGAATTCAACCCAAATTCCATTTCCTAATGCCTCCATAAAAGTTTGTTGAGCCAACTCTAGTTCATCACGCTCAAAATGAAGAACCCCAATGTTGTTTAACAATTGAATGGGTACTTATTCTCTACTCTTCTTTAGAAGAGACTTTGGCGTCTTAAAAGAATCTAAGGCTACACTAGGTTCATACGATATTAATAACTCACCCATCTTGATAAATGCATGGGCATCAGGTGGATCTATGTGAGTATCCTTTCTTAAAATTTCCAATGCCTTCTCTGCCAGTCCTTTTCGAGCATATATATGGCCTACAACTTTTAAGCTCTCACAATTCTCAGGGTGTACCTCCAAAACCTTTTATTTCAAAATTTGAGAGAGAACTCTTAAGATCTCCTAGCTTCAATTGAACCTATCCACAAAATCCTGTTGCCTTTAGCTTTCCTTGAACGATGTCATGTAGTAGTGGCAAGTGGTGTCATAATCACCTTTACTATGATAAGATCATGCAAGATTATAATATGAATAATATTTCATGAGAGGGTGGTCAGTTGAAACAAGATTCATCTCAGTCAACTGTTCCACAAGAAAATGTTGCCCTATAGTGAAGAAAAAATGGTTTTCTAAATGATTCAATGTCATTGCAAAGTACAGGCATAATTCAAAGGCTTTATGCATATTTTCCATTCCTTCATGAACACTACCTTTTCACTAACTATGAGAATCATACAAGTAAAAAATGCAAAAAATTGACCACAGAGATTTATGTAGAGATAAAACACCATTTCCTAATGCCTCCATAAAATTTTGTTGAGCCAACTCTAGTTCATCACGCTCAAAATGAAGAACCCTGATGTTGTTTAACAATTGAATGGGTACTTCTTCTCTTCTCTTCTTCATAAGATACTTTGGAATCTTAAGAGAATCTAAGATTCCACTAGGGTTTAATGATATTAATAACTCACCTACCTTGATAAATGCATGGGTATCATGTGGATCTATGCGAATTGCGTTTCTTAAAATTTCCAAAGCCTTCTTTGTCTACCCTTGTTGAGCATATATATGGCCTACAAATTTTAATCTCTCATAGTTCTTAGGGTGGACCTCCAAAACCTTTTCAAAATTTGAGAAAGAACTCTTAAGATCTCCCAGCTTCAATTGAATTTATCCACAAAATCCTGTGGCCTCTAGCTTTCTTTGATTGATGTCATGTAGTAGTGGCCAGTGGTGTCATAATCACATTTACTATGATAAGATCATGCAATATTATAATATGAATGGGATTTCATGAGAGGGTGGTTAGCTGAAACAAGAGTTGTCTAAGTCAATTGTTCCACAAGAAAATGTTGCCCTGTATTGAAGAAAAAATGCTTTTCTAAATGATTCAATGCCATTGCAGAGTACAGGTATAATTCAAAGGCTCTATGCATCTTTTTCATTCCTTCATGAACACTACCTTTTCACTAATTGTGAGAATCCTACAAGTAAAAAATGCACAAAACTAACCATAGAGATTTATGTAGAGGAAGAACATCATTTCCTAATGCCTCCATAAAAAATTGTTGAGCCAACTCTAGTTCATGACACTCAAAATGAAGAACCCCAGTGTTGTTTAACAATTGAATGGGTATTTATTCTTTGTTCTTCTTTAGAAGAGACTTTGGTGTCTTAAGAGAATCTAAGGCTGCACTGGGGTCTAATGATATTAATAACTCACCCATCTTGATAAATGACGGGCATTAGGTGGATCTATGCAAGTTGCCTTTCTTAAAATTTCCAAAGCCTTCTTTTCCAGCCCTTGTTGAGCATATATATGGCCTACAACTTTTAAGCTCTCATAGTTCTCAGGGTGGACCTCCAAAACCTTTTCAAAATTTGAGAGAGACCTCTTAAAATATCCTAGCTTCAATTGAACCTATCCACAAAATCCTATGGCCTTTAGCTTTCCTTGACTGATGTCATGTAGTAGCGACCAGTGGTGTCATAATCACCTTTACTATGATAATATCATGAAAGATTATAATATGAATGATATTTCATGAGAGGGTGGTCAGTTGAAACAAGATTCACCTCAGTCAACTATTCCACAAGAAAATGCTGCCCTGCAGTGAAGAAAAAATGGTTTTCTAAATGATTCAATGCAATTGTAGAGTACGGGTATAATTTAAAGGCTCTATGCATCTTTTCCATTCCTTCATGAACACTACATTTTTCACTAATTGTGAGAATCCAACAAGTAAAAAATGCACAAAACTGACCATGGAAATTTATGTAGAGGAAGAATATCATTTCCTAATGCCTCCATAAAAGTTTGTTGAGCCAACTCTAGTTCATCATGTTCAAAATGAGGAACCCCAGTGTTGTTTAACAAGTGAATGGGTATTTCTTCTTTGCTCTTCTTCAAAATACTTTGGAATCTTAAGAGAATCTAAGGCTATACTAGGGTTTGACGATATTTATAACTCACCCATCTTGATAAATACAAGGGCATCATGTGGATCTATGCAAATTTCCTTTCTTAAAATTTCCAAAGCCTTCTTTGTTTGCCCTTGCTAAGAATATATATGGCCTATGGATTTTAAGCTCTCATAGTTCTTGTGGTCGACCTCCAAAACCTTTTCAAAATTTGAGAGAGAACGCTTAAGATCTCCTAGCTTCAATTGAACTTGTCCACAAAATCTTGTGGCCTCTAGCTTTCCTTGATTGATGCCATGTAGTAGTGGCTAGTTGTGTCATAATCACCTTTACTATGATAATATCATGCAAGATTATAATATGAATGATATTTTATGAGAGGGTGGTCAATTGAAACAAGAGCTATCTTAGTCAACTACTCCACAAGAAAATGCCACCTTGTGAAGAAAAAATGGTTTGCTAAATGATTCAATGCAATTGCACAATACATGTATAATTGAAAGGCTCTATGCATCTTTTCCATTTCTTCATGAGCACTATCTTTTTCACTAACTATGAGAATCCTACAATTAAAAAGTGCACAAAATTGACCACAGATTTTTCCCCATTTCAAACATCAAAATTGTGAGAAAAATACAAATAAAATCACGCTGATTTTCATGCCAAAAAAACTATGAGACCATAGCTTGTTTCTTACTATTAGGATTTGATATTATTTTCCAAGCATCTATATCTTTTTTGAAATCACCTGTTTTAGGCTTTTATCCATAGCAGCAAGGCAATGAACTGTTTGATAAAATGCTTTGGTAGACATGTATGAAAAATGTGGTAGCATAGAAAAGACAATGAACTTTGGAAAAAATGCCTCAAAGAAATGTGGTCTCATGGTTATGGGATGCCATGATGAATGCCATGACAAGAAATTTTTTTATGGATTTTCATGGCATTCCATCACCATGAGAACACATTTCTTTGAGATATTTTTTCAACCAGTTCATTGTCTTGTCTATGTTATTGCTTACTATTATGCTTTGATAGATTTTTTCCAAGCATCCTTAGCTTGTTCAAAAGCACTTGTTTTAGGCTTTTAACCATGCCAACAAGGCAGTGAACTTTTTGAAAAAAATCCTCAAAGAAATGTGGTCTCATGGAATGCCATGACAAGCAAATGCAATTGGAAAATGCTCCTAGTTATTAGTTATGCAATGTGAAGTAATTGCATAACTACTTAGGTTGAATTTGTAAAAACTATATTGTAATTAAAATTTTGTCATCTATCAGCATCTAGTTATTAGTTATGCAATGTGAAGTAATGCTTTGAGTTTGAAAGATGTGCAATTCAATGTAATCAACTATTTGAATATAAACTACAAAAAAATGTTTTTTACAATTCATTAGTTAAACTCTTTATTTTATTTGCTCTCTATAACTCTATTGCTATGGAAATGCCTTTCAATTTAAAGCAATAGTTTTTGTCTCATAGTCTACAGTTTTTTGTTGCTATGTGTGGAACATTACAGATGGATTAATGTCAAAGGTTGAAATACCATGCATTTGATGAGATAATAGCAGATGAGAGTGACATGGAAAAATATCCATGTCCATGTAATGGGTGTCTTGGTAGAAAGGTGATAAAAGAAGTCATATTTATCGACATATGATAAGATATGGGCATAGTGGTATAAACCCTTGGAATGCCAATTATTACGAAGATATGATAGAATGAGAGAGTGGAAGAGATGAAGAGGCAAAAAACATAGATGGAGTGGCACCAAACATAGATGAAGAGGCAACAATGTTAGATGAAGGGTTTGAAGTTGATAGAATGTTGAATGAGGGTCTAAATGATGATTTGGCCCAGTTGATGGATGATGCTTCAAAGCCTTTGTATGCTAATTGTAGGTTAAGTTTTTTGACAACAATCCTTCAAATTCTTAACTTGTAAGTGGTGTTTGGTTGGACAAATGAGAGTGTAGATCAATTATTGGAATTATTAAGCTCATTGTTACCACCTAACTCCACATTACCAACAAAATGAAGTCAATGTAGAAAGGAAATCACTAAGCTAGGCTTAGGGTATGAAAAAATCCACACATGTGTGAATGGTTGTGTATTATTTCACAAGAATCTTGCAAGTGAGAGTGAATGTCTAAAATTTCATGAAGCAAGGTATAGAAAAGGGTTGAAATTAGTTGTGGTTCCTAGAAAGGTTCTTCACCACCATTTGGTAATCCAACGATTACTTTGAATGTATAGGTGTAGAGACATTTCTAAACTTATGCAATGACATGCCCAAAATAAGAGTGTTGATGGAAAACAATGACATGTGCATGATTCTAAGACGTGGATGGAATTTGATAATAGATGACCTGATTTTTCTCAAGATCCTCATAATATAAGGTTGGGTTTGGCTCTAGATGGGGTGAACCCATTCTCAAATCAAAGTACTAAATGGTCAACTTGGCTAGTGTTTTTAATAAATTATAACTTATCTCCATGGTTAGCAACTAAACCATTTTTCTTAATGCTATCATTGATTATACTAGGAAAGAAAAACATGACTTCAGATATAATTGATGCTTATATAGAGCCATTATATGATGAGCTAATGGAATGTTGGAAAGGAATTGAAGCAATTCAATCTTTAAGAGATGGTCATTCAATAAAATTCACTTTAAGAGCTTCCTTATTGTTTAGGATTCATGATCTTCCTGCATATGGCACATTGTCTAGTCCCAATGTTCATGGATACCATGGATGTCCTGCTTGCAACTTTAAGGATTTTGTGAGGCACTCAAGAAGTTTACATAAGTGTATTTATTATGGACATCATGCTTACCTTAAAATGGATCATCCATATCATCAACAAAAAAGAATTCAATTGTTAAGAAGAGAATTGTGAAGCACCATTGCTAATAATAGGTGATTACATTGTTGAGAATGGACAAAAAATAATGTCATTTATTGAAAATTATGGGATTGTTGGTAGTAGATACGATCCATGTAATAAAAGAGGTGTAAAAAGGTTTTGCATATTCTATAAGTTGCCATACTTTAAGGATATAGCCATTAGGCATACTGTTGAATTTATGCATACCGAGAAAAATATAGCCTATGCTATTATAGAAACTCTTTTTGGTGATTTTGATACAATTTCATCACATGAATACTTTTGACAACTAAATATTCATCAAAATTTCTAGGTTAAAAAATATGATGATAAAAAATATAGAAAACCTAGTGCTCCTTATGTTTGGACAAAGGAACAATGTGCACAATTCTTACAGTTGATGTCTCAGACTCACTTTCCCACTGGATATGTAAGTAGTAGTATTAGAAGCCAAACTGACATTAATGGCTTAAGAGGCCTCAAGACCCATGACTATCATGACATAATGGAGAATATTTTACCTATTGTGATAAATATATTAAGTTTAGAAAAGGGGCCAAGATTGGCAGGTATAAGATTGGGCCTAATAATAAAGAGAATTATTTTACATGTATTAGATCCTTCAAACTTTGATAGTTTGAGGGAGGAGGTTGTTGAAGTCCTTTGTCTATTGGAATGAGAATTTCCACCAACAATCTTTAACATTTCTATGCATCTTTTGATACATCTATAATATGAACTAAAGCATTGTGGCCTGATAAGAACAAGATGGATGTATCCTATAGAATGATATAGAAGGTTTTGAAAATATTGTTTGTACTAGGGAAAAACTAGAAGGAAGCATGCCTAAGGGATATTCAATGCAAGAGGCCATGGGATTTTGCACATAATATATGAAGGATTTTTAAAATGTCAATTGGCGTATATGGGATGATGACGAAGAAGACATAGGTGCAGGTGAAGTATTAGAAGGAAATGGATGTCACTTCAAGCTATCACATCAAGAAAGAAGTGTGATGCATGCCTATATTCTTCAAAACACATCTTCATTCAATAAGTGGCGTAGGTAAAAAAAAAAAACACAATAATTTATTTACTCAATTGCATTTACATATTTATATTATCAATCTTACTATTTGTACATTAATATTCTATGCAGAAAATATGAAGAAGACAATCAAGCTTGGATAAAACATCGACCTCAAAGGCACAAACATCATGCTAATTTCATTAGAGGTGATTCTTTTCCAAAATTTGAAGAATTGATTGCTAATGTAATTAGTGATGCAAAAGAAGAAGGTCAAGATATAACAACGGAGGAAAGTGAGATTTCACAATCTCCACATTTATGGGCTACACGTTTCAATAGAATGTGGGCCTATGACAGTCATTTAAGAGTGGAAGAAAAAGACAAAGGAAAGATAAATTGTGATTGTGTTGTTAGTGCTGAATTTATTCATGAAATTGAGAAGAAATTTTATGTTGGATTCATCCAACAAATTATTCTAGTGGACTATTGTGAAAATAGTCCTATATTATTAAAATGTAAGTGGATCCGACCATCTATAGTACAATTTGATGAGTATGGATTGTACACGCAAATACAAGATAATTTTTATCAAAGAAAGATGAGTCGTATGTTTCCACTCTTCAAATTAATCAATCATTTCTAATTGATGATGTAAGAAGCCTAGGATGGTCATATGCCATTCAAATAGAGTCTCATTCAAAATAAAAAATCATGGTTTGTTGTTGATATAATGCCTGATGAGCAATATGTTTATTTACAAGAAACATTCAAAGAAGTGGATGAAAATGATGATGGAGTGTTTGAAGAATACATTTTGATCACCAATGAAGAGATTGGGAGAGAGAATGGATTGCATGTCACAGATGAGTATGAGGAAGAAAATCAAGTAGATGCAAACATGAATGCTTAGGATTTTGATCTTGTTGACAATGAAAATGATTATGATGATGTTTTGTCACCTTAAGAGGTTAGCTTGTCACCTAAACTTTGGTTATATGTATGGTGTAATTTATTATTTAATGCAATAAAGATTTGAGTATAGGTATGCTTATTCATTGTTGTTTTACTAATACATTTGTGAATGCAATCATCATTATTCTATTGGTACATTGTATACAAAACCTGAGATGTTCACTGTTGATTTGGAGTGCATTTAAAGTTAGGTTCAATCATTCTTCTTAGTTTTATTACTTGGTTGAAAATTTGAAATTAATTTTGTTTAGTTAGAATATAATTTCTTGTATGTCCTATACGTTTTCTAGATGTAAACATATAATGAACATCTATGATTTAATAATACATATATATATCTTAACTTTAGGTGAACTAAGTCTCCCCATTAAAAACAAAGAAATGATCTCTTAGGTCTGAATGACACTAAAAACTAAAACTGAGAGACTGCAAAATTAGAAAATTGTTCAATATTTTCAATAAAATGATATCTAAAATACTACATTCATAATAAAATCCAATACCACACTACCACATCAGTCAATAGAGGTATGCTCGAGATGGAGGGACATATAGGTCAATGTAAAAATGCTTACTGCAATACTAAGGCAATGAAATATGAATACTGTGAGGTGGAGTTGAGAACATGTTAACAACTAAAGTAAACTGCAACCCCACAAGGGGTAAACAGTTATACTGTGGTATGGCGGTGAATAATCACTCAACTGCTAGAATTAGCCCACTGTCCTGCGGGAGTCCAAACGGGTGTGCATGGGGTAGTGGTACTGCTACCACTACTCCACAAGAGTCTTGATATGACATAGTGGTATGGCGGTAAATGATCACTCAACTGTTAGAATTAACCCATCGTGCCATAGGAGCCCAAATGGGTGTGTGCAAGGTGGTAGTACTACTAATGCTACCCCGCAATGGTCTTGAAATGACAGAGTGCTACTATAGTACAAGTTGTCAAAGCATTAAATGATTGCACCGTTTGATTTCCCAAGATCAACGACATGTATTCAAACTTGAAATGTGGGAAGATTCTAAAATATTTTGCATGAATTGACATTAATAGTGAGGTGACCAAGTTCAACAACAAATATTACTTAGGACTTGATGAAATTTTGGCAATCATTCATAAATTTCAACGTACCAAAGGCTAGGGAGTTCAAGCAGGAAAACTCTGTAGCTATTATTTCGCCAAGTAAGTTCATAGAAACCCTTTGTAACAAGTGTATAAGAAATGAATTTTCTTCTACAATTAGACACTTAAAAAATCAAGTAGGAGTAAATTCTTCATCATGCCACCCAAAAGAAGTCAACTTGTGAGTAAAAAGGAAGAGTCCAAAGTTTCTAAATCAAAGAAGAGGTCCCTGCAACAATCCATTTTAGATGTGTTACCTAATTCTATAGACAAAGGATTCAAAAAGGTGTTTAAAGATACAACCCATGGATGTAGGGACCCAATTATCTCTATCTCAGGGTAGGATCTATTTTGGTACTTCTATGAAAAAGGGATGTGAAGATTCCAGTTTTGAATCCTTGGACCTTAGATTTGGCCAAATTGATAGTCCCAAATGTCTTCATAGATGTTGAGTTTATTAAAGTATTGGCACAATATTATCACTCGACTACTAGGACTATAAGAATTCCAGATAGTTCACCATTAGTGGTGCTAACTAAAGAAGCAATTATAGAGTGTTTTATGTTAAACAACCAAGATATCACTGAGATCAACTTGGATAGAAGTGAGGAGGATTATAGGAGATTGATAAAAACCTATAGGAGTGATGAAATTCCTTTACACATGAAAAAGGGTGTAAACAATAGGAGGATACCTATCTCCCCCTCCCAAAATGAGCCATTTTCCATAGAATACTTCCAAGTATATTTCAAAAGATCTTATTTTTCTTTGTGCCAAGTGCTTGGAATAGATGTTTAAGAGAGGATTCCAACATATCTCATGATGATGGAAATGAGGATACAAAATCCAAAAGTCAACATTGAGTATGACTTTGCTGCTAAAATTGAGAAAGGGCAACATGAGAGATTTTACAAGAGAGAACTTAGCTCCCATCACTTTTAGGAAGTACTCTCTTTTGTGTCATTTAATATTGTACCAAAATAGAAATAGATGGACTAAAAGAATGTGTTTGGGAATGATTGATGATGAAGGGAATAGGTTGCTTGTACAAAACTATTGTTACATCTAGGATAGTAGATGTAAAAATAGTGATTATGTGATATTTCATGATGATTTCATAGTAAAGGTCATGGCCCCTCTTGGTCATATTTCACCAATATTTCCTAATAAAATCATGCAAGTATTAAAATCTTTAGCATTGAAGCCAAAGCAAGCAAACACTCACAATTTCAATGACTGGTTCTTCTTAGCAGACCAAACAGTAATAAAGGTCTATGGATGTCCTTAAGCCCCACATGTTTTACCTAATTTTTTTTCTATTTGAATTGTATTTTTAGAATTTATGTGGAAAATGTTAAGGATGGATTAGGATGTTATGAAAAGACATAAAAGGGGACATTCCTCCCTAACCTAATTGAATGTGAGGAGCTATTCGTAGGGTTTGACACTCTTGAAGAACTACAAAACTATTTCATGATGCATTATTCATTGAATTCATGAGGAGAAAGGGTCTTCGATCTTGAAGGGCATATTAATTTTATGAAGTAGAAACTTCTCACTAAAGCTAGGATTACCCATGTAATGGATTATGAAGAAGATGTAATAAGAAATTGCTTTACACCTAATGAAGTTTTTCAGAGGAAGAGGAAGTGGGAAATCATAAAGATGCTTGAGGTGGAGAAGAAGAAAATGGACACTGGATTCCAAGGATTCTATGTTGAAGAAAGATCCTATCAAAAGGATGAACATAATAATTGAAAACTTTGAAAAATTATATGTTGAACTAGAAAAGAAACTTGAGGGTCAATCTTTGAAACCCTCCAAGCTGCCCATCAAACCAAGTGGTATTGTAATCACAAAGCCCCTACTAGACACTACCATAATAAAATCAAAAGCATCCCCTAAGTAACCAAGTCCTAAAAGGTAGAAGACACATGGAGTGGACCCCTTAGTGATATATGAAATAAATGAAGGAGTAGGGGATATTGAAGAGGTAGTTGATGTAATTTGAATTTTAAAGATGATGAAGTAGATCAACCACTACCTAAGCTTGCAACTAATTATCATAAAATAGAAGAAATAGTAGATGTACATGGGCATAATGATCAAGAAGTGCATGATGATGAAAGGGTGATTACTGCCCTTAAATTTATTGAAGATGATGAATCTATTCAAAATCTTGAGTTTAAGGATTCTTGGTTTAAGATGAAAATGAAAGGATTTGAGGAGAAAATCCAAATCAATAAGATGGGCACTGAGGAGTCACAACATGAAAAAATTGTTTCCTAGGCTCTTGAAGAACTTAGGATTAATGAAATTATTGTTAGTCCCCAAGAAGCAAGAAAATTGGTCTTAGAAAACAATATACTAATTATTCTTGGGATGGAGTTAAAAAAGATATTCTTACTGGATCAAGTAAGAAGCCAAGAAGATCCCATGTTGGTTTTTGAATTCAATTCATATGAAGGAATGAGTGGCACATGTTACAATCCAAAACTTGAAACCCTAGCCTTTTGGACAAAGAAAAAAAAAGAGAAAAACCAAGATTGCTTGATGTTGTAAAATAAATGAGAGGGACTGCCATGGTAAAGACACTTCAAGACACATCAGCATTGGAGGTAGCTACTATGCCAATGCACTCAACAATGTTTACTAGGGATGCAGTTAAAGCTATGGAGCTTAGATTGGTAGAATATGAGAAAGGACAAACTAATTTGAATGATGAAATGAATAGGTTATTCATAGAAAATGTGAAATTGAAACAATATACTAGCCCCCTGTGATCTAGATTGATACATGTGCAATCACTATTGAACAATTTAATGTGCTAAAACAAGAAAATGAGAGGTTGAAAAAGAGTAATGAAGAAACAAAGGAAAGAGCAAAGAGAGAAACCTTTAGGGTATTGGAACAAATCTTGGAGCATAGGGTTAAACTAATTGTGGACAAATTAGAAAATGTGTATGAATGTTATGTCTCTTTGTCACAAGCAATTGATTAGATAAAGGCCCATGTACCTAAATTGGACCCCTTATTCAAGAAATTGCAACCTGTACATCACACCTTAACGAATTTTTGCAGAATTTTACAAAGGAGTGTTGAGGCTCCCACAACTTTAAAGCCTATTGAGAAAATGGTCTAAATGGTCACAAATGAATTTTAATACATGTCTACAGAAGACCAAAAGATCAAGGCAATAATGGATTCATTTCACATGCTAAATTAGTGGTCCATGCGTAAGATACTAAGGGATGATGATCAACTCAATGGCTCCAAGTATTGGACATATGAGTTTAGAAAAATTGTTCCTAACTGCCTCACGAATATACAAAAGGATAGTGACATAAATATTCACTACCTCAATTTAACCTTGGAATAATTACACTAGATGTTGGATACTCAAAATTCATCATGGATACCAAAGGGTTATTAGGCAACAGATAGAAGAGTCACTTGGCCAACACTCAAAAAATCCAGGAGTTCAAATGGCCTCATGATTACACGGTGTACCACTGGGAGTAGATATATCTAACTCCCCTAGAAGAATAGGCTTTCCAGTGAAGTATCAAGCCTTGTAGATACTATCATGGAGAGAGGACCAAGCCAAATTTGAATGATCACGGGTACCTTACGATGAGTAATAGACTTTTGTATCTTGCAAGTGTCATGGAATTCAACATCTGATAAATATCTTCACTTCTCATCTTTCATTGCTTTTAAGTTTTATGTAATCCTATGTAAACAATGATAATTAAGAATTTTTGATTTATGTTAAAAGTGGGTAACTGAAAAGACACTTTTTGACATGTCAGTCAGGACAAACTTTTGAAACGTATTGTAAAATATTTTTGAAGATCAATAGAATTAAGTTATAATTGGTGGCTGAATTTTGGTTTCAATTGTTTGTTGAAGTGAATTAATGAATGTTATCTTGTTGTCTCTAGATTGATCTTTCCTCATTATTTAAATCAATATATGAAGGGTATATATGGTTTATCAAAAAAAAAATTCTATCAAACAATTCATTTTGTACTACATTTTGGTGTCAAATCTTTGGTAATTATGGTTAGTTTCATTACATTCAAATTTTGAATCATGAGAAATTATATACATTACATAGATTTATGGCTATTTGGATAGTGAAATTATCTCTATTAGAAATTAATTGAAATATCTTGTCTTGAAATATCTAGAAGGATTATTTTAATTAAAGAGGATTTTGTGGTATTTTTCTAACAATGATTTACAGTGTAGCTAGCTTTCTATTTTCATTCAAGATACAACTCATGATCAAAGTTAGTCTGGTTAGTGTTGATAGCCTTCATTCTATAATATGAGCATATCACCTTTCTTAAATTTTGAATGAGGTTATGAAATCAAGGGTTCAATATGCATATTTTAGGTCTATGTTGAACACTCTATTTAAGGAATTTGTTGACAAGGCTATAGTTTTTTAATTAATTTATCTTTCTACTATGTTTGGAATTTCTTTTGTAAACTTGCAATATCCAATGCACTTTTAGTCTTTCTGAATTGAAACTAATATTAATTTTATTGGTTGTATTGAGGTACAACTTCATTCATGGTGGAAAAGGAAGCACCTTGTTGCTCATATCAAATGGCACATTGCATATAAAGGAGAAAACATTCTAGCTGGGTTATTTTTGACTGCATTGAAGGAGAGAGTTTCATATATGGGACATGATCAACACTCTCCTTGGATTCTACATGTTACATCTTGCTCTGGGAAGATTTTCCACATTGAAGAAGTTTTAATAGATGAAAGGGGCATGTGCTCACATTGAAGGGCTTCAAGCATGTGTTTCCATCATTGCAAAAGTCTTTTGGAGAAGTTTCTTTCTTGCAATCATTTCTCTGCAATATTGTAACTCAAATTTTTAGTCTTGTGACTGAAAATAACAATTGTAATACTCTATTTCTAAGTTGTAACTAGAATGCCTTTCTTTTATTAATAAAGTTCACTAATTTTTCCTTCTCAATGACTATCTTATTATGTACAATTGATGATTGATGTGTATTTCTATGTTTTATGCTTAAATCCTCAAATATTAGTCAATTAAAATGACTAAATATACTACTATTGACATTAATTAATAACTAAATTGACTAATATACTACCAATTGACAAAAAATAGTGAATAGTGAATAAATAATACTAGACATAAGACCAGTGAAATTAGTGAATAAAAATGACTAAATATACTACCAAATTGATCAAACTGATGATTAAAATTAATGACTAAATACACTACCAATGCACAAAACCAGTGAATAAAAATGACTAAATATTTGACCAGTTAACAACAATCAATAACTAAATATATCAGTGAATAAAAAATGACTCAATAAGTGACCATATTACAACAATCAATGACTAAATCAACAACTAAATAAGTGACTAGTTAAATATATCAGTGAATAAAAATTGACTAAATAAATGACTAGATTACAACAATCAACAACTAAATATATTAGTGGAAAAAAATGACTAAATAAGTGACTAGATCACAACAATGAATGACTAAATCAATGACTAAATATACTACCAAATCAATCAATTAAAACAACCAATAAATGACTAAAAATGGTTTAGTCATCAATCTGGTCACGTTAAATATGACTGGCAATAAACTACTAATAGTCATGTGACCAACTTTAGTCATTTATAAGTAGTTTTTAGTAGGTTTTTCAGTAGTTTATTGATGTTTTTGTACTAGTGCCACATATAGAAAAAAATATAATGACCTCTCAAAAGGGAATAATATTCAAATACAACTAAGCTACCAAGCACAAACTACCACAAATACAACTAAAATGCATGAAACAAAAAAGAACCCAAGGATCCAACGTAAACAATTCTAGATCCAACCTTAATATCACACCCTTCACTTTAGTATGAGATTTGGAGATAGATTTGGAAAGGCATTTCTTTCACCTTTGTATATTTATCTGGAAAATATTATTATCCAAGTCCTTAGATCTAGGAGAAATAGGGGGATTCTCTCATAATGAACCTATCCATACACACAACAAGAAAAAAGGAATGTCGAGAAACCTCCACAAGGGAAAACTAAAGGTGATTTGAAGCCAATGAAATAGAAAATTGAGCAACCAAAATAGGTGGGTGAGAATCTCAAAATAGGAGCGAAAGGACAGAGGCTTGCTAGAGTCTTACAAGTTGAATGAGTGAAATGAAGGAAAATGAGATCTTCCCAAAAATGAGATGAGCAATAAGGGGAGTATGTCAAAGAAAAAGGGGGTGTCCACCTAATCATAAATACACCTCTCCAACATTCATTAGGAAGAGGGATAATGCCATAAATGCTTAGAATTTACTTACAACCCTTAAGGTGAATCAACCCTAGGTTTTAGACACTATGGGACCTTAGCTTCCTTATGACAAAAATGACTGAAAGGTAGTTTTGGGAGAAGGATAAAAGTGTTCTATCAATAAAACCTATAAGATATAACACTTGGAATATGAAGTATTATGACAACACAATCAGAAACATCAATTAACCACCAGATCTAAGAAGGTTAGGATGGTGTTTACTTGGATCCAAAAGTGGGTTTTAGGCTTTGTTCAAGGACATTCACCCAGGGGCGAATGGGTCTCTATACAAGGGTCTAAATTTTTTTTTTGTGGCCCTTGTATGCTAGATCTAAGCTTCTAATTCCATAGGTTTGACTATCAGAAAGCCCAAAATAAAACCTTTAGGTGAGTTTTTGTGTCTTGACAACTTTGATGACAACTTTGACAACTTTGCAAAATTGTACTTTTGATCAACATTCAATCCTTCTTCACTTGCAAATCTACACATACAAAAAGAGGAGAAAATTGTTTTTTTTTTGTGGATAAGGGTTTGTCTTAGTTAAAACCTAGTTTGGTAATTAAATATTGATAATGAAATGATGACAAAATGAAGAAATTGATGAATGAACAAAGCTTGTTACACCTCACCAAACCCTTTAATGGCTTCCCTTAGAGGACTAAATTCTAACACACCTCTCTAATAATTGGATATTGCATGAAATGGCTTGATTGGATGCTCGATTGACACTTGATTTGATTCTTGAAAACTTGGAACCTACATCACAATGTTAGCTCCAAAAACATGCATGAACACACATAAATCTTGACATCATGATACGATCTTGATTGTTGTTGTAGATGGTTGATAAACCTTCTCTTCAATACTCTCGAAAATAATATTTTGTCATGTGAATTTTGAATTATGTCACTTAGATTTGAATGGATAAAAAGATCTTGTATTTATAGGTGTTTCCTTAAGTACTTGATAACTAAACACCACAAGCCGACCTTTGTAATTTAAATTTATATCATTAAAATGCCACAAAAAACATATTAAAAATTGGGTCCCAAGACTTAAGCAGAACCCGTTGGGAAAATGGGTCCCAAGACCTAAACCTAGGACACTCAATCTCAAACATGTTAAGTTCAATGTAGGCATTAATTAAATGTGGGTTTCCCTTTCTGAAAAAAAGTTAGTTAGGCTTGTGAATGCATAATAGGGCCAATTAAAGGCTTAATTAAGTCCAATTAATTAAGGGGATGCAAACATAGTGTGAAAATGTAATGGTATACATTTTTCAACACTACATTTAGCCCCCACTTTAGCGAGAGTATGTACTTGTGCTCAAACTCACCCTAAAGTAGACAAATAAGTCAAGAGAGGTCTAATTGTACAATTGTTAGAAAGATGAGATAACAAGGATCAAAGAGGGTGATCAAGCCCTCAAGAACTAAGATCTCATGGAAAACCAACAAAGGCACAAAGAGACACATGCCTACAACAACAACACAAGATGCAACCATACAATGTCAAAATTAACACAGAAAAAAAGGGAAGGATGAACTAGCCACAATTGTGCTATTGTCCATAAAATGTGTTCACAAGTGAAATCCCATTGTCCACTATACAAAAAAAATATACTCATGATGGCTAGTGAAATTCAATGCCCACTAGGTGAGTCCCAAGAAAGTGAGAAACACACACTAGGTCAGTATGTACCCACAAAAAGGTGGTTGATGGGAAAGTCATGCTAGGTCTACAAGTTCCCATACGTCAACCATACTAAAAGTTATACCTCCTGATAACTTTAATAAGGTGTCATGGGTAGAAGCACAAAGCTATGTCACACTTTTAGCCAAATAAATAGTTTTGAGCAAAAATTTTTTGGCTGAATAGGTTTCGACCGAAACCATATGGCCTATATGTGGCACACAAGGCTTCATTCGAATATGTTTCGTTTGAATCCAAAAAGAATAAAATTTCCCTTTGCCGCTTTGAAATTGGGTTATTTTATGTGTGGGGTTTCTATAGAAATGGTTTCAGTTGAAACCATTTCTATTGAAACTGTCTATGTGGCATCCTAGTTGGTAGCCAACTCAACTTTTTTTAGAATATTTTGAAACTTTCAACTTCAACTAAGTATTTCTTTAGTCAGAATGATGTTTTAAAAAAATAAATACCCTTTTGTAGACCTCGAAGTGGTGAATCCGAATATGTAATTTTTTTAATATTTTGATTAGTTTTTGTGAGATGAGGACTTCCAGTTTGGGTCGATTATGCTTGATCCATGATGAATCAAAGCTTAACTTAGCTAATGTACCTCAATCTACCAAACAAGATCATTCAAATTGAAAAGTTAAACTAAGCATTTAATTGAAACTAAAAGTTATAAACTACAAGAATAGTTAAATTCCTACTCTAACCCATTTGAAACTTATCTCGTTTTGGAATTGGTGTCGTGTTGATGTGAAATGACGATCCTTTCCCAATCCCATGATTAGTGAGCCTGTTTCAATCAATTTTATGGAAGAGAATCGATGAAACCATTGTGATTGATGGATGAAAACCTATTTTATGCTAATTTAAACATGATGCAAGCTAAGTTAACATGATTTTATGCTACAAATTATCTAATTATGCTATTACTAAGCTAAAAGATGAAAAAACTAATTCATATAAAAACTAAGATGGATGCATGGAAGCCATAAATGGATTCTTTAAGCTATTATGCAATTAAAATAAACTAAAACAAGCTAAAAGTGAGTGTGAATGAAAGTGAGTTCAACAACATAAGTTTGCAATTGAAAGATGGATGAGATTCAACAACATGAGTTTTCTATTAAAAAGATGGATGAGGTTCAATAACATGAGTTTTCTATTAAAAAGATGGATCCAATTATCTCCAAATAGTGACCTATTTATATAAAAGAAAATGATAAATGGAGGGTTGAGATCATAAAGATAAATCAATGATAAAAGATGAAGGAGATGAGAGGCACATGGTGTTAGAAACCAAGATCAGATTTGCAAACCGAAAAAACCTTCCACAGAAGAGAAAATTAGAAAAAGCAGAGAGGTTGCAAAAGAATGTGCAACATAATATTATTCGAGAATTCAATAATTACATGATAATGACTTGATTTATAAAAGCAAAGATGCATAACCCTAATCTTATCTTGAGCAACAAGATAGCTCAAAAGATAAAGATAAGATCCTAAAACTTAGGAATTAAAATAAAGCCTAAGTAAACTTATGCAAAGTGTAATTAAATATTAATTACACCAACACCCCCCCATAAGTGAAACTTAGGGAGAAGCAAATTATTATGCAAAGATGAGTCCCAACAACAAGGCCTAATCAGGTACTCATTTACAAATGCAGAGATGAGGTAGAGAAGGAAAACCCAGTGGGACAAAACCCCCCTACAATGAGATGACTGCTGCAAGAAGCATTGGAAGAACACTGTGGAGTAACACTGGAACCACAATTTGACAAGCAAGGAAAGATACCTTTGTCTACAACTGAAACCAAAACTGGAATCATGATAATGTGACATCAGACTCGATGCCACGAAACACTCAAAAACTCACAAACTGGAACAACCCTGGAATCTGTGAAGCAACAGTAAATGAAATGATGATTGAATCTGGAAGTCGTGTATCTTGATGCCGATGCCAAACTATGACTAAAACTCTTCCATGGGAAGGAGTACCAAAAATAGACTCTAGAACAATAACCATAAAAACATGGCCCTCAAACTAAGAAGGATCTGAACCAATGCGAATCAATAACCATAATCTCTCAATAGAAGTGTGAACCAATGAATTCGATATGTGTTAAGGAATAACAAAAAAGGGCCAAAAGAAACTAGGAGACCAGATAACCCATGTGAGTTGGCAACAAATCAAAATGGAAATGGTGATCAGAGTGAAAACTACACTCTAATCAGATTTATTATGCAAGAAACCCCCCTAAATGGAACTTTATCATAGTTCATTTATTACAATAACCCGATGATTGTAAAAGAAGATCATACAAACATGCATAAACAAAAAATATAAATTGATTTTAGATCTGTGTAGAGGATAGAATCAGCTTTCTGATGCCTCAAGAATGACAAAAAAAGGATCACCGAGTCAAAAAATATGCCCTCCCAAGCGAAATATGAACATTTGACTTCAACTAGAAAAAACTCCCATCAAATAGCAAAATTTCTAAAAACAAACTACACCATCAGAAAATTGAGCTCGCCAGCTTTCCGGCGATATCTCGTTTCAAAATATTCGCCTCCGAGATCAAAAGTTTATGGTAGAATGAAAAAAATAGTTGTTTAGGTGCAAATCAAGGTACTCAAAGACTAATAGGGTGCAGAAAATAAGCACCGTTCACTCTGGCCCCTGGTCCGCCATATGACTAGGGGCAAATTTTTTTTAAAAAATACCGCTGCTTGGTAGGCGGTGGCTGGGTTGAGCGGTGGAGGCATGAAGGTAGCGCCACCTCCTGGCACCACCTGCTGGCAGAGCTCCCCCGAGGTGGATGTGATCGGGGGCCGAGGATAGAGGGGCTCGGTAAAAAAAACCAATATGCGAAAAATCCCGAGAAGAGTACATCGGCGGGGAGTTGATGGGACAAGCGGCCAGAGAGATAAGGGAGGTTAGCAAAAGGAGGGACCGATGGCCAGCAAAAGTACAGTGGCGGACGGAAAAAAATGCCAGCCGATAAGGATAATGCCGACATGCCTGTGGAAAAGGCAGGTATGGACCTACAAATAGTGCCGACGAAAAACTTTTTCCGCAGAAATATAAAATTCAACCTCCAATATTTAAATAAAATATCATATGTGCCCCACAAAATATTTAATCCGCCCAAACAAAGCCCAAATTTTTTTTAATAAAAGCCGATTGAAATAATATATGCAAAAAAAAATTTTGAATTTTTTTTCTACAAAAATAAATCATACCTTGTACCTGGTGGGCCGTACGGCCTGCTGGGTAAAAATTTTTTGCCTCACGAACAGCTAACGCCAAACATAGGCATATTATATGTTATTTTTCATCTCTCAGATGCTCTGGATCTGATGGCGAGGTCTAATCTATCTGAAAACGCACTAGAAGCTTCACAACTCCTAGATCTGACAAATCTTCAAACCCTCGTAACTCTCGCATAAAATGTCGGATTCAGGTGAAACAAAAGTCAATCTTGACTTTTTTGACAGCCCTGAACTCAAATATGAGCTCAAATTTCCTCCAACATGTGACAAAAGTAACCATGCAAGAGCACCCAAATAAAAAGACAAACTCGAGGTAAGAAACCCTTGAGGAATCCCAAACGATTCTGCAATGAATCTCTCCAAAAATTTGAGAAGGGGCTACAAATCAAGGCTCTGATACCATGTTAGAAACCAAGATCAGATTTGCAAACCGAAAAAACCTTCCACAGAAGAGAAAATCAGAAAAAGCAGAGAGGTTGCAAAAGAATGTGCAACATAATATTATTCGAGAATTCAATAATTACATGATAATGATTTGCTTTATAAAAGCAAAGATGCATAACCCTAATCTTATCTTGAGCAACAAGATAGCTCAAAAGATAAAGATAAGATCCAAAAACTTAGGAATTAAAATAAAGCCTAAGTAAACTTATGCAAAGTGTAATTAAATATTAATTACACCAACACATGGATCATGGATTCTCATCAACGAATGAGAATGCATGATACGATTTAATCAAGGTTCCCACTTGCTCCAAACAAACACACTTTTGACTTACTCACACATGTCAAAGGTGACTTTTCAAAAGGTTAAAGGTTAAAACTTGCTTAAGAAACCAAGTGAAAATATCCCTTTTTCAAATGATGGAGGAATAAGAATATTCCTTTGGGTGAAGAAAAGGGAATTTTACAAATTAAAAGAAAACTTTAATTGTACAAAAAAGGGGATAAGGAATATTCCATGAGAATATTCTCTTTTTAGAGAAAAATTAGTTTAATTGTTAATTAAACAAGGTTTAATCATCTAATTAGGGGATTTGAAGGAATTAAAGTGATATTCATTAAAATAATTTAATGAATGGGGGAGAGATGGAATGATATTTAATTAAAAAACTTAGGGTTATTTAATTAAATAAGATGACTTAGAAAATTAAATTAAATATTTTGATTTATTTAATTTAATGAGATGAAACATTAGCATGAAAGGGGGTGAATTAACTTGATTAAATGAATTAGGTTAATAGATGCAAATGATGCAATTAATTAAATAGCTAGGCTAATTTTATCAATTAAGCAAAAAAAAAGATGGGTTCAAAGAGGAAATGATGTTAGTTAGCCAATGTGATCCATCGGGACATTTTTCAGTGTCTATAGTTTTAATATATTTTATTTTTAAAATAATGCAAGTAGGTTGTTAAAATTAAAAAAGAGGCTGATTATAAATAATAATAAAATAGTAAAAACATATTAACTTTTTTTAAAAAATATATGGTGCACTAGAGGAGAGAGTTTTCTTCAAAAGGGTATATTTTTTTTGAAAATGACTAAAAAAATTGACAATAGTTGACATCCCATGAAAACTATCAAATTTTGACAAGTTTGACTTTAAAACGTTATTACGAGAAAAATATGCATCAAAATTTGATTTTTTTTCCATGCATTAGATATTGAAGTTACCTATTGGGAAAAAAAATATTAAGGGAAAAATGAAGTTTTTTTCAATTTATTTCTTGACATCCTGTGAACGTCACTTTTTTCAGAAATTTTTAGCATCCCAAAATATGTTCTTAAATTGATAAAATAATAATGAAAAACATTTTTTTAAAAATCTAAAAAATTACACGAATAAACTTCATCAAAAGTTCATTAGTTTACATTATTTTGAAATTTAAAACATAAAGACCACTTTTATGTGGTCAAAGTTCAAAATATTTTTTATTGTTGGTTGATTCCTTTATAAATTGTGACACAAGTTTGTGCGTTTACCCCCATAAAAATGACCAAAGGCTCCACAAGGCTAGCAAGCTATATTATGCTAGACACTCATAAAAATAAAAAGGCACCAGTGGCAAGTAAGTTGTGTTATGATTGGTAGCCATGACAAAGTTGTAAATGTGATTGGATAAGATAGTCAAAGGGGTTTTTCTTAATTCATGAAAGGTCTCACTTTAGGGAACAACACACTCAATATCACCATCAAGAGAGGACTAGTCGAGGATAAAAGGTTCATACCTTAGGAAATACAAGTCATTACATTACCACTAAGAGGAATTCCATATGACAAGAAAGGTCACACTCTTAAAGGACATCAAACCAAATTTCAATGCTAAGAAGACACATCACATGAAATAAGAAGACTACACTTTGAAGGGAATATACAATCAATGAGCGGGGACATGTATGCCCCCACTTTAAAGAAATTGCTAAACACCATGCTATGAGCAATTACTTTAAAGTAGAAAATGATAAGTGCTAAAGAAGATAAAGTTACATCATGAAAAGGGATTGCCCAAAAAATGGAAACACATAAGGGATCCATGGATTTGGGATCAACATTATGTCTTTGCTATAATGATATAATAGATAGATTGCAACCATCATCATTCCCCAAATTCTTTGTGGAACAACAAACACAAAGGATGAATGATACAAAGGGTGAAAACAAAGAAAATATTTTGGGTCACCATGGAAGAGACCTACATGTCTCAATGCCTTGCATCATCCCCAAAAGGAAAACACAAGAAAAGAGAAAATAAAAGGTTTACAACATATAGAATAATGGAGATAAAAATAGAAGAATGTTACAATATATTCTCTTCCTTTGTATCTTTGCACCAAAATAGGCTAAAAAACATAAAGACACACCGAGCAACATGACACATGAGATCACATTATGCACATGAAATCAAACAATTATGGTCTTCAACGGTATCTTTGGATGTTTGATAAATGTACAAACATAAATGGTTTGTATGAAACTGAAATGGATAATTGCAATGAACACTTTCTATTCTATAGACAACAACGATATAATTGTAGAGTCTAAGTTAATGCTTTGTAAACTTGGTGAAGGTCACTCAATTCAAAGGGTTAACAAACTAAATAGTCCACTTGACACTGCTTAAGACTACATTAAATTATCAACCAAGGTGCATGAGCTTATGATGGTGCAACAAGATTAATTCCTTCATGGACTCAAACTGACCTTCTAAAAGTTATTCTAGTTGTTGAAAATTCATAAAAAATTGTAAAATAGTGGAAGCAAAATTGAACCTTAGTTGCTATGGCTACCTATAGTAACGAGTGTAACTGAACTACTTCTAATGAAAGAAAACTAAAAACTAGATTAAAATTACTATAACATTTAAACTATCCTCTGGAGTGTTATCAATAGCTATTCCATGCATGTTCCTAGGCATCACTCATAATAAACAAGAAATAGAATCTACAATTCATGAGCAATAGTAACTTAATATTAACTATCAATAGAAATGAATAACTAAAAAATGAAGTGGAGAACAATACCTTGAGTGGCCTGCTCAAGTAACTATTCCCACTTAACTGAGCACAATCGAGATAGTAGATCTCACACATCTCATGAATTGAACTTTATTTATTGCATAAGGTAACGGATTACAAAAACTCTCACAAACTGGTTTTAACCATTCTATAGATTCATGTTTCAACTGCAAAAGAACAGATAGTACAAACTTTGTAAAAAAACCAACTAACTAAACTATGGACTCAACCATCAATTATATACAAACTGAGGGAGTCTTTATTGAAAGAAACAACTAAAACTGAAATCATTAATTCCACTTCCAAATATCTAGAGCATGGTTTTAAGATTTGGACTTACTCAATCGATAACTAAAAAGAAAGAGAATCCTAAAAATAATATAAATTCTACCAAACAAATTACATTAAATCATACATCCATCTGTCAAAGTTTAAAATCAAAGAAGACCTCTCTTGCAACATTTATTAACTTTCATGACAACACGTGCTCTATCTTCATGAATTCCTTTGGCCAATAACCACCATGTTCAACTATTTCTGCAACATCCCCTATTCTGGCATTCAATGCTCCTTTTGCTATGGGTTCATCTTGCAACAATTGTGCATCATGGTTCCTCTTTTTGCTGCAAATAGGTTAATTTCATAGAATATGTACACAAGGATAACCATCAGATTTAAACATAACTTTCCATCAACATTTCCATGCACATATTCATATAAACCACTTAATGCTAATATATTAAACTATAATTCCATCATCATGCTTTTAGGTCTTAGGTCTGTATAATAGATACAAAAAGGATAATATGATATGGACTATAGTTAGGCAGTATGCTCAAAAGTATCTTAAAGTATGATAAAACCAATGGAAAATAAACTATTATTTGGACCTATCGTTTCCCCCCAACTTAACATTTTTCTTGTACCCAAGCAAAAGTACTAAGGATCTTGATTATTCTACAGAGCAATTTCCCTCAAGTCCATAATTATACTAACACCCTGATCCTATTGAAGATGAAAACCTTGATATGTTGAAAGTCTCCTCATTCTGATAAATTCATCCCTTTCCAATTCATCACCCTTATTTCCAATACAATGTGGAATTGGACAAAGGGAAATGGGTGGATGAAATGTAAGGGGTATCTAATGAACTCCTTTGTTAATACTGGTTTCCATGTACTTCTGGACCCTCTAGAGCATAGCAGTAAAGTTATACATAGAATGTGGTTCCTATTTTTGAAATTTAGGAGTTAGTTCATTCCACTAGTTTTGTACATGCTTATAACAATGTTGTGTAATTCCTATAGCTAGGATTTGCATCCTTTCATAGTCTTATTTCCTGAGTTTCATTATTATCTTACCAACTCCCTTATGCCCAAGAAGTCTTATCCACTCATCAATAATTGGATTTGAATCCTTATCCTCCTTTCTCATTGGAAGTGCAATAGATTTTTCTTTTTCATTATACTCTTCCATGATTTCTCCTCGAAGTTGTTCATTCCTGTAATAAGAGGAAAGGGATTTTACTTGAATATCCCCAACAAACATTAAGGGGTTCCATTCTATGTTATCATGAATCACATAATTGTGCAAATATAATTCACATAATTGATCCCGGTTCTCTATTGTGGAAGCTTTAAATTTTTTAAGAAACTCATTAGGTTGACTCATAGCAGTTGACTATTTACTAACCAATTTATTAAACTAGAAACATAAATAATTCTCCTATAGAAATAATGCATAAGTTCTAGGTGAAGGCCTACATTTTATAATTTGTGCAGCTTTATCTACTACTCCTTCCAATCGTACTGCTGACTTATTCAATTCCATATCGTTCTTTTCCAATTCCTATATATATTTCTCCTTTTCCTTCTTCCATTCCCCTTTTTCTTCTTCAAATTCATTCGTTACACTCCACAATTGGTAACCCAGAGAAAAATTTGTGTGATAACTAGGAGCGTTAAGAGAAGGGGGCTTTCCAATTGGAACAACAAGTTTCTTATCCCCTATTTTAGTATCAGCCAACTGTGCCAGTAAATCCAACTTAGAACCATGACCATACAATTGCAATTTTTCCTCCATTTATTTCATTTTAACTTCTCTCTCTTTGTCCTTTCGTTCATAGTTTCTCACCAACTCCTCTAGATGTTTAATTCATTCTATTACTTCCTGGAGTTCTTTCGTTACATTCCTTTCTTCAAGATAAAATTCTTCTCCACCTTTGAACTATTCATTCCCTCCTTCATATTCACCATATGTGGGGCTATCTGGAGCTTCTCTCCCTAATTTTTTTGCAATAAACGAATCCTCTGACTTAGAATCAGAACTCATTATTACACACCTTGTCCTTTTCACAAGTGCATTCATATCACCAAGGACATTCTTACCTAGCTCGAAATCAAACTCCAAAATTGTGACATTTTCCTACTATTGTTCCTATTGGCGTTGATTTTCCTTGAGTTGTTCTCTATTCTCCTTTTCTCCCTTAGGTTCCCCTGTACCTTCCTTTGCAATATGTTTCTTCTTGATCCTACTAGAATGTCTAGGTGTAAGTATCTCTTCTTCACTTTTCTTTTTCTCCTTTCTAGTACCCTTTCTCTTTTTCTAAACAACTCTCTTCCCTTTTGGATCCTTTCCTTCTGATTTAGAGGTAGTGGAAGTAGTGGACACACTACTTCTCCTTCTTTTAGACTTCTATGGACTTGAAGAAGAAGGCAATTCTTCATGTCTAGACAACCCTAATTCTGGTTCTTCAGGTTTTGCATGTTCCCTTTAGCTATGGGTAGGTGAGACCATAGGCGAATTATGAGGGTTTTCACTTCCAGGCTCATTCTGGGGTTCATCTTGAATTCCCTTATTTTTAGGCATTTCCAACAAACTATTGATATCATTACACCCTTTAGCCTTGAAATATTTCCACCTTACTTGTGGGTACTGAATCCTCAAACTTCTTTTTATCAATAGAGTAACTAGACAATGGTGGGAAAGAGAAGTATTAGATTGTCTCCTTTGATACTCCAAAGTCATTCTTTTCAATATGTGGTATAAGAAATTGGGTACATTGACTATCTTATTATTCCTAAGATGACTTAATAACTTGAAATGAATGGTGTACAACAAATTTTTCCTTCCATCACATGTAATATATTTGTCAATATAAGAAGAAAACCTTGCCCATAACTAGTGGAGAGACATTATTTTCGTACCTTGTGATGGGGAATCCAATTCCTCCCCTCTTATGTAGAATTCTTCCTGAGCAACATCTTTATCAAACTAATCTAGAAACTCTACTCCCATCCTCAACAATCTAGTTACTTGATCAATAACAGTCTCTGAAGCATCTAAAAAATTTCCTTTTACCACAGCTTCGTCATACTAAAGAGTTTTTACAAATCTTGTTAAATCATCACTAAACTCTATCAACTTTAGGAAATAATCAAGCCATCCAACCCTTGTAAATATGGGAAGAACAATTGCATCCTCTATAATTTGTTGATGAGTTGTTAGTTCTCTCTTGATAACATCTACCCCCATCTTAGTTCACTTACTGCTCAAAATACCAAATCAACTCAAAAGCTCAACTTAGTCTTCACCTACCACCCTCAACTGTACTTATGACTTCAAAAGCCTCAGTTTCCAAATGTATACTTGCTACTACACTAGACTATAACTAGATGCCCCTCTTCAAATTTAGCTCAAAAAAAAACCAAATTGAGGTTCTTTCAAATTTGACAGGGTTTCAAGTTCTTTAGGAATTAAAAATGATAGTGGCAGAAATAGCAATAAAGACATTATTCAAGGCTTTGCATGTTATGATTATATTAATTCAATTTTGGGTGGCTAATTCAAAAAATGTGGTGAAAAGATATTTTAAATGTATCCCCCCAGCTAAAGATGTGAAGTGACCTCACTTCATGGTGGTGATTTGGAGGTGAAGAAAACACGAGTTGATGGAATTAAAGAATGTAATATTTCACATGCATGGAAATGGAATAAAAGTGCACAAAATTTTTAAAGAAAATTTGCATAATCAGAATAGTTTTCCTTAAGTACATTTGTGAAAATAACCACTAATGGTGCGTGAAAACTAAAATAATATATGTTGTGATGGATTTGATGATACAAATATTAAATGCAAGGTAATAAGTATCCTAGATGGCGAGTGGATATGGTTAGATAGGTGTAAGCAGATGATGTGAATTTGAAAAGGTTAGAAATGTACATTAGTAAAAAAATAATTATTCCACGAGATTTAGGTGGAATAGGCCGGTATAATGGAAATGAGTGGTGATAACCTTGTAATAAAGATGGCACCAAATAAATATAATATTCTTTCTAGCATCTTGAAGTGTGCTACGAGATCCTATAGTGTTAGGTCCCAAAATTCTCAAAGATAGTGTGAAGCTACATGTCCCTACAACATTAGGTCCCCTTTGGAATATGTTGAATAGGTCTCATGTAAAGATAGTTGTAGTATTATCATAACCGTGTAGTGTGTGCAGATTTATTGTGTTGTGTGTGCATGTGGTAAATCATTTGAAAATTAGGTCAAGGTAACCTCAAGGGCTGAGTTGTGTAACTCAATCACTGGATTATCAGATGTGCTTGGAATGTCCCTTAAAACAAATGTAGGACTTAGGGAATTAGATTCTATTTTAGTCTCACTATGAGCACCATATTGTTATGAGTGAAAAGATGAAGTCATCATTCTGCATTGGCTTCTTACATAACTTGAGTTCGTATCCATTGACAAGAAGGGAGAAGTAGACTGCATCAATGGTATACAATTTTACTACTCCATTTGGATAAATCTTACTAATTTCATCAGGGCCTAGCCACATAGACTAAAATTTTCCCTTGAAATCCTTATATCTTGAATCATACAATAGAGCACAATCTCCTTAAATTATTTTGTCTTGATAAACTGATTATTCCATTTTATGTGTTGTTGTTACATTACCTCTATGTGGTGAATTGCTTCCATCTAAATTTCATCCAACCCATTCAATGAGTGCAACCTTTCCTTTTGCACCTTTGTTAAATCCATGCCTAAGTCCACTGCTGTCCTAGGAGTTTTATATTCAAATTTTATAGTCAATACTTTTGTTTTTCCATAAACTAGCTCATATGGAGTAAACCCTGTTGTTTTATTCCATGCAGTCTTGTATGCCCAAATAGCTTCTGGTAATATGGATACCCAATCTCTTCTATGTAGTTGTTGTCATGTGAATTGTGAGAATTAGTAAATGAATAATAAAAACACACACAACTAATGAGATGTATTACATTAAAGATTTGAATCACAAAATTAACCTAATTAAAACAAAACAAATCTCTAAAATTGTTCCATTGTTCTCTATCCTCAAGGATTCATTAAATCATTTTGGCTCTCAGATTTTGTGTATGCATTGTGATTGTTAGAATGACAACTTGAGAAACGAGATGCTATTCAAAATGCAAGAATCTAATTCCTACATGATTTATCAACAAATGATAATGATGCTAAGATTATTAATACTATTGTGATAAGATGATGTTAAATGCTATGACAATGATGTTAAATGATATGGTAAGAATGTTGTATGAAAGCTAAGACAGTAACTAAAATGAAACTATAAGCTAAGACATGATTCTAAATTAATATGATACTACAATGCAACTTGCTAAATGCTAAACAATGCTAAATATTCAAACTCTAAATGCTCCAAATGCTCTAATGTTATTCCTACACAATAAGTTTACTCAAAGATGGGATGTAAAATGTTGTAGAAATAGGTTGTATTTATAGGATTTCCAAAGCATCTTGTGATGTGGCAGAAACCAATGGTAAAGATTTCAACATGAGAGATGAACGATGGAGATGGAAGAAGTTAGAAAGAATCATGGAGGATGTTCCCTTGACCAAAAGCAACATGCCAAATGTATGAGAGAATAAAATGTGTGAAATTACCATGTGTCCATAGTTTGTTTTGGAATTGGTTGAGGATAATGCAATTTAAATATTAGACATTTAAATTTATGTGACACTTGATGAGGTGGCAAGAGGAAAAGTTGGAGACATTTGCTTAAATTCAAATTTGGAATTTAAATTTAGTGAGAGAATTATAATTGAATAAAACAAACTATGTGCATTTGTTTATTTAATTAAAATTAGAGGAATGTGATTTTAGATTGAAGAATTAGAAGATATGAACTATATAAATAAATTTGGAATTTATTGATAAGTAGCCAAATTAAAGGGGTTTATTAATTAAATAACTGGTATTTAATTAATTAAGTATCTTGACCTATTTTAGGTGCATACATTTTGCCCCTCTTTGAAGTAATGTGTTTATGCGTTACTTCAAAGAAAAATTTGCTATTAATGTCAATAAAAAAAAAATTGATGCCCTAGATGTTGATTTTCAGGTGATGATGGATATATGCCCCCTTGAGAGATAAATTGAGGATTTTTTTTTTTTTTGAAATTTTGATGATTTTTTGATAATTTGATGATGATTTCAAAATTTTATGATCTAGAAGCGATTTATCTCCCAAAAAATGATGTTTGAGTCACTAGGTGATTATTTGATTAATTAAACCCCTTTTGAAAAATAAAATAAAACAATCCCATAAAATCCCTCTTAATTAACCTTTAAAAGGTTAAAAAGGTGGAGTAAAAGTTCATTTGTGCATTTTGGATTTTGAAAATTGAGAGTGATTGAGAAATCTATCAATTTGGAGAAAAATGGTAATCCCTTACCACATGCATTGGTTCGACTGTGTCAGATGTCAAAACCACCTGGTAGCATACAGACCTTCGGTATGTACCTCAAAAACCTCCTTCGTAAATTGTGCAAGTCATTTTCCTACATTTTTCTAGTTTGAATTCAGTTTTAAATGCTTGAGCGCATAAAAAGACGAATGTAGCACATAGGATGATTGTTATAGCACATCCATGAGTCTAGTGCATAGGATTAGGATTTTAGTGCATATGGTAAATAGATTAGCGCATAAGTGGAAATAGCCAATAAATTGCTTGAATTAGCGCATTGAGTGAATGATGTGGTGCATAGGTGCATTTAGCGCTTAGGTGAATTGAATTAGCGCATTGATGAGATGGTTTAGTGCATACGTTGGTTTGGCGCATAGGGACTCTATTCCAACACATTCATGAAATTTTCTAGTGCATAGATGGTCTTAGTGCATAGAAATATTGTTATGGTGCATGCATGAAATGTTCTAGCGCATAGATGTTCTTAGTGCATAGAAAGATTGTATTAGCACATTGAAAAGATTTAGAATAGATGTTGAATTTTAGATGATACTCCCTGATTTTGATGATTTTTTTGGTTTCCTAACTATTGATTTAATGGTGTTTGATGATGTTGATAGATTAGATGATGATTGATCTATAGGATGATGATAATTCACCTCATGATAGGTGAGAATCAATGATAGTTTGATTGATAAACCTCATGATAGGTGAGGTTAAATGATAGATTGATTGATAAACCTCATGATAGTCAAGGTTGAATGATATATTGATGCTCACAAGATTTGATCAAAGTCTCATTAGAGCTGATTAGATTGATAGGCTGATTGATTTTGATTGATTGATTGGCTGATTGATGTCGATTGATTGATTTGCTAATTGATGTCAATTGATTGATTTGTTGATTTGTGATATTGTATGATGATAGGAGCCTTTGATAGTCCTATAGTTTTGGGAGCGTTTCCCCAAGATGTGGGATTTGATACCCCACCTGACACTAGTTGAGGTAGGCATTATTACATGATGCGGATTGTCCTCTTTGATAGATATGCCCCATAGTAGGATTAATGGGGGGATATTGATAGCTTTAGTAGAGAGGTGGCATAGTGAGCATAACACCTTTCATTTTCCCACCGATGAGATGATAGTGACCCTAGAGTATGTCTATCAGATTCTATAGATACCTATTGTTGGAGATCTAGTGTTATATGATTCTAATGAGCAGGTTGGGACTGATACACTGCACAAAGCATTTGAGGATGATCAGATATGTGGTTATGAGTTTCCCTAGAGAGAGATGGTTTATGCTTATGCCACATTGTCATCTGTTCTTGTTGGTGTTATTGGAGGGTTCCTTTGTCCTAATCGCACGTCAAAGGGACTTTTTGTTGGATGGGGTAGGATTTTGGTGAGCATGATTGCTCAAGGTACTAGATATGCTTGGGGATGTTGCATGTTTGCTCATATGTACCATGATTTACACCAAGTTGTATACCTTCGAGGGGCTTATTTTTCAACAGAAGTCATGTTGCTTCAGATATGGGTGTGGGAGCATATAGTTGTGATGCGGCTAGTAGCAGATAGACATCGACCCACCATGAGACCATATGTGCATGTTTATGCATGTCCAATTGCTCAACCTAGGCTAAGAAAACTAGAGTACTGAAGAAGAGTGCTTGATGATTTAGATTCAGTGATATGGTGACCCTATTTTGATTATGCGTAGTGGTCAGAGGATGATACCTAGATTCCATTTTTGTGCTAGTCTATGTACCTGTTTGGTTAGACATGATTCATCATTGAGAGATTCTTGTTGTTGAGGGTACTTAGGTAGTATGGCAGGTTCTAGGTCATGCCCTAGGGAGTGGCCTATTATGCACGACAATGGATGGATGCAACAACATGGGGACTTGTTTTGTCATATGATGCAACCATGTAGGCATTCTATGGTTTACAAGTCACCTTTTGGGAGAGTCATCCAGAGATTATTAAGGCTTCAATATCAAAGGAGTATGCACAATACCTATTCTTACATCCATTCCCATGGATCTCCAGCCTAGATGAGCCAGTGCCATTGTTATATGAGGAGGAGAGGGTAGTAGAACATGGGTGCAAGAAGAGGAGTGCTGGGGGAGATGAGGAGGAGGAGGAGGAGGAGGAGGAGGTAGAGATCAGTGATGACGGGGATGGAGATGGAGATGATGGAGGTGATGATGATGGAGGTGATGGTGGAGGAGATGAGGGTGGTGGAGGACCAGGTCTAAATGTTTGAGAGTTCATAGTTCATTAGAAGAGGTGATCATTGGTAGCTACAACCCAACAACATGTAGAGATTTGACTTCCCTCATAGCAACAGCAGACTCAAATTGTTGCATTACAGGTACAGGTTCAGACATTGTAGGGTCAGCTTGGGTAGGTACATGCTTTTATTACATAGGCTTAGGGAAAAATTATTGGACTAACGACAAAGAAGGATGCTGCAAGACAATAGTGTGTTCAGGCATAGGGACAACATGCATAGGTCTAGAGACAGGTTACTACACTCACTACCGAGAGGGATAGTTTAAGACTACATGTTGATCAGGAAGAGGGTATAGCGGAGAGATTGTGGAGGGATCTAGAGGGTATTGGTATAATAGATCATTTCAGAGAGGTATGACACTCTTCCAAGGAGACATAGTACTATTAGCTAAAGTATCATGAGGTCATTCCACCAGAGCATTGAGAGAGCCATGCACAGTCTAGGTCTAGTAGGACATAGTCTCAAACCACTAGCAAAGGTGTCACACAACCGCTTCTAAGAGATTCTGGTGCAGGTCCATCTGGTAGTGGGGGAGGTACTTGTCCAATGATGCCAACACCGTCTAGGGGGAGCATGACATAGCTCTGATAGATGATTTCCTGATGTATTTTGGACATGTATACACTAACTTACTTGAGACATTGATGATTCACTGCCTTTTTTGATGATGTATCTCTTGATATTTGGATATCCTTGTACACTTGACATTATTTTGGGGACATATTTAAATTCATTTGACACTTGATGAGGTGGAAATGTGTAAACACATTACTAAACAAATTCATGGAGTACTATCAGCTAAAGTATTGTGAATTTTATCATCACACATAAGTTCATGGAGTACTATCGACTAAAGTATCATGAGGCCATTCCGCCAAAGCGTCGAGAGAGCTATGCACAGTCCAGGTCTGCTAGGACATAGTCTCAGACCACTAGTAGAGGTGTCACACAGCCAGTTCCGAGAGATCTGAGAGATCCTAGTGCAGGTCTGTTTGGTGGTGGGGGAGGTATTAGTTTAGTGATGCCAACACTGTCTAGGGGGAGCATGACATAGCTCCAATATATGATTTCCTAATGTAGTCTAGGGATAAAGTATCATGTAAACACATTACTAAACAAATTCACGAAGTACTATCAGAGTACTATCAGCTAAAGTATCATGAGGCGGTTCTTCCAGAGCATTGCGAGAGCTATGCACAGTCCAAGTTTGGTAGCACATAGTCTCAGACCACTAGTAGAGGTGTCACACAACCGCTTTTGAGAGATTCGAGAGATCCTAGTGCAGGTCTGTCTGGTGGTGGGGGAGGTATTGGATCAGTGATGCTAGCACCATATAGGGGGAGCATGACATAGCTCCGATATATGATTTCTTGATGTATTTTGGACATGTATACGCAACTTATTTGAGACATTGATGATTCACTGCCATTTTTGATGATGTATCTCTCAATATTTGGATATCCTTGTACACTTGACATTATTTTGGAGACATTTTTAAATTCTTGTGACACTTGATGAGGTGGCAAGAGGAAAAGTTGGAGACATGTGCTTAAATTCAATTTGAGAATTTAAATTTAGTGAAAAGATTATTAATTAAATAAAACAAACTATGTGAATTTTTTTATTTAATTAAAATAGAAGAATGTGGTTTAGGATGGTAGAATTAGAAAATATGAACTATATAAATAAATTTAGAATTTATTTATAAGTAGACAAATAAAAGGGGTTCATTAATTAAATAACTTGTATTTAATTAATTAATTGTCTTGATTGATTTTAGGTATATACATTTTTTCCCTCTTTGAAGTAATGTGTTTACACATTGCTTCAAAGAAAAAATTGCTGCTGATGTGAATAATTTTTTTTTGATGCCCCAGACGTTGATTTTTCAAGTGATGACGGATATATGCCCCCTCAGGAGATAAATCGATGAATTGTTGAATTTTTAGGATTTTTTTTTTGAAATTTTGATGATTTGATGATGATTTCAAAATGTTATTATTCAAAAATGATTTATCTCCTAAAAAATTATGTTTAAGTTGCCAGATGATGGAGTGATTAATTAAGCCCCTTTTTGACTCGTGTTTGATGATTGATAATCGTTTCAGCCAATTGTTTGATTTGATGATGTTTGATGATGTTGATAGATTGACCTCATGATAGGTTAGGATCAATGATAGGATGATGATGATTGACCTCATGATAGGTGAGGATCAATGATATGATGATGATGATTTCCCTCATAATAGGTGAGGATCAATGATATGATGATGATGATTGCCCTCATAATAGGTGAAGATCAATGATGTGATGATGATGATTGACCTCATGATAGGTGAGGATCAATGATATGATGATGATGATTGACCTCATGATAGGTGAGGATCAATGATACGATGATGATGATTAACCTCATGATAGGTGAGGATCAATGATATGATGATGATGATTGACCTCATGATAGGTGATGATCAATGGTATGATGATGATGATGATTGACCTCATGATAGGTGAAGGTTAATGATAGACGCTCAATGAGATTTGATCGAAATCTCATTGGAGCTGATTAGAGTTGATTGATTGATTGATAAGATTGCTGATTTGTGATATGTTATGATCATAGGAGGATTTTAGAACTATTCAGTCTAGGGAACGCTTCCTAAAGACGTGGGACATGATTTCACATCTGGTGTAGGCCGATTTAGATATTATTAGTTGATGTGGTTTATAATTTTGATTGATATGCCCTAGTATAGGATTGATTAATGTACTAAGACTTGATGATGTACTGATACTTGATATATACACTTATTCAGTTTGAGATTTTGTCATTTCTACCACTTTTTTGTTGTATCTCTTTGACACATTTGGATGTCATTGTATACTTGACATTGTGATTTTGAGATTTATATGATATGCAATGATGATTAGTGATCTACATGTGTTTATGATTTCATGATGGATGCATATGGTGGATGCATTTAATTTCTATGTTATGATGCTTATGTGATGTTCTATATGATGATGGTATGATATGCTATGGATGCAAATGATGAAACATGTGCTATGATTCTATGTGTTTATGATGTTTATATGATGCTTATGTGATGCTCATGTGATGATTATGTGGTGTATGAAATGATGATATGATAATGCATGATTGATGATTCTATATGCTTTATGGATAATGTTTTATGCTATGTGAGATGGATTTTATTATGCAAATGATGCGTGGTGTTTATGTGATGATGATACTGATGCATTTAGTCCTTTGTCAGTCTTGGATTTGAGTAATAAAAAATTCATAGGTTGTATTCGACACACCCTAGCAAATCTATCTTCACTACTAGTTTAAGATGTTCATAACAATGGCATTATATCCTTATAGGGAAACTTGCTTACTAGTCATGTTCCTCAACAACTTTTTCTTCTTGGAAATCTTACTCTGTTGGATATGTCTTTCAATACTCTTAATGGACCATTTTCTTAATCCATTAATAATAGATTAAATGATTTTGATAATGAAAGTAAGATGCAATGCACTTCTTTTTGTGTTTTCTAATATGAATATTATGATGTAATGCATGGATAGATGAATGATGTGATAATGTATATATGATATAAGAATGCTTTCTAATGTATACATGAATGTTGATGCAACTATATGAGAATGATGTGTTTTTAGTTAATGTCAAATGTACTCAATCCATTAATGATAGCGATACCCTCATTGTAAAATTGTTCTAGCCTTGGAAATTCTATAAATACAGATGCCAAAACTAACATGAATGCAACGTAACTTAACCATGCAGATCTAATATGCAAATTTTGTCATAGTAACAATGCATTTTTCATGATTTTTATCATCATTGATCCTTTAAAATGTTGAAAGTGAGTACAAACATTGATGGTATAATTAGACCATGATGACCTGAGTACTACTTCCATGATTTTTGATATTGCAAGTTAACACAAGCATCTAGGTATAAGTGAACTGAGATGACCTGAGCATTCCTCACGTAAACAAACAAGAGTTAATAATTTTCGTATGCAGATTAAAAATGTCATCAATGATACTTTGTAGAGCACATCCCATGACAAATTACATAGTAATAATGATCAACTCACAGACAACAGATAAAGAAAAATCACACTCCTTCCTAGCTCCTCTAGTTCAATACATCATCAGTTTTCTCTAGAGATATAACAAAAATCAAAGTACAAAAGTTGAAAATTCATGCTAAAGTGATAGAGCCATGATTCAGAAGGAACATCATCCATTTAAAGTTTATTTTGATTTGATTGATTTAGTTGTTTGATGTTTGATATGGATGATTGATGTGTTCATGATTGTGATTAATGTTCAATGTTGGGTTTTGCACTATGATCATTGTGTTTGTTGTGTTGCCTTATTGTTGTTTTTTTGTTGGTTTAAGCTCAAAGTTTATTTCCCCTTGTGAGTTTAGGATTTTTCCCCTAGTTTAGGGTGAAACACAACCGTAATGCCAGGATATGTACATGAGGCTTTCCTATGATAGGTATAATGATGGCACAAGAGAATGGAAAAAGCGAATGGTCAACATGATCAAGTAGATGGAAAAGCTAATCTATCACAAATAACACCTGTTGCCAGGTTTTCACTACTTGTTTTTATTGCACTTTTTATATTTTTATATTTTTTTGAGTTTTCACTCTTTTTTTTGTATTTTTCTCTTTTTCTAATTTTTTTTGTTGTTACCAAGATGCCTATTTGCTAGGTTTTCATCAAGCCAACCATTTTTTCAGGACTTTTTTCTAATTTTTTTGTATTTTTTCAGGACTTTTACCAATGCACTAGATGAGTCAGGTGTCAAACTTCTTGAGATGCAAGCTATTGAGTTCATCAAACAAATCCCCTTCAAGTGTCAAAAACTAGTAAGCTCCTGATTCGAAGACTGATACAATGAAAAAGGGACCTAGCCAATTTGGTTCAAATTTCCCATTCTTTTCTTGATCATGTTGATTATAGGGGTTTTCTTTCAAGACTAAGTCACCCACTTGAAATGTTTGAGTTTTTACTTTGTGATTATAAATTATGGATATCCTCTGCTGATATGCTTTTAGGTGATCCATGACATGCTGCCGACATTCATCCAATAGTTCCAATTCCTATATCCTAGACACTTTGTAATCCTCATTTGAAATGATCCCCTTTAGTGACACATAGAGTGATGGTAGCTCAACCTCAATAGGTAAAATGGCTTCTAATCCATAAACTAGAGCATAGGGTGTGGCTCCTGTTGGGGTGCGGATGTTGGTTCGATAAGCCGACAAAGAAAGGTATAGTTGAATGTGTAAGTCACGTCCAACATCGTTGATGGTTTTCTTTAGGATTTTCAAGATTGTTTTGTTTGAGGCCTTCGCTTGGTCATTTACTTGAGGATAGTAAGGTGTAGAAAACCAATGTTGGATATGAAACCTCTCACAAAGTTCTTGAACGTCCTGATTCTTGAAAGGTTTGTCGTTATCCGTGATAATGGATTGAGGAATACCATATCAGTAGATGATATAATTTAGGAGGAAGGATATAATCTATTTTCTAGTGATGGTTGTTAGAGGAATGACTTCAATCCACTTTATAAAATACTCTGTGGTTGTGATAGTAAACTTGTGTCCATTTGACGAAGGCAGATGAATTTTACCTACAAGATCTAGGCCCCACTGACAAAAGGGCCATGTTGATGCAGATGGTTGAAGCTCTTGTGCTAGTGCATGAATGAGGTTGCCATGAATATGACACTTTTGGAATTTCTTGATGAACTAAAAAGACTCCTCCATATTCGGCCAGTCATACTCCAAGAGGAGGAGTTTCTTGACTAAGGTTAAACCACTTGAATGAGTTCCGCAAATACCTTCATGAATTTCTCGTAAAGTCATTTCAGAATCATCACATTCTAGACATTGAAGGAGAGTTTCATCAAGACCTCTTCAGTAAAGTACATTGACGATAAGGGTATGCCAGGTGGCATGATGAATGAAGTTTCATTTTTGGTTTTAGGATAGGTTGGGTGGAAGAGTATTATCTTTTAGGTAGGTGTATATTTTCCCATAGATATAGGTATTGGAATCAACCAAGTGACATATGATTTGGGACTCAGTATTGTCATAGGAAGTGGTAAACAATTGTTCCACCATGAACTCATAATGACTTCTTTTTTCTGGAATTTGTAATAAGGAAGCAATGGTGGCCATGACATTGACAACTGTATTATCCACTCTTGAAATTTGTTCAAATTTGATATCCATAAAGTATTTCTTAAATTCATAAATCATTCTTTTATAGGGCATAAGTTTGTCATCCTTTGTCTCATAATCATCATTGACCTGATTAATGACCAACTTAGAATCTCCATAGACTTCAAATTATAGGATTTTCCATTCTATTGTTATCTTGATGTGAATGATTAATGCTTCATACTCCACCATGTTATTGGTGCAAGGGAACATCAATCTATATGATTTCAGAATGGTACATACTTGTAGAGTAACAAATATAATTTCAGCCCTTGATCCATGTTGTGTGTGCGATCCATCAAAATATAATGTCCACTGTTGTGTAGTCAAGGTGAGAACTTCAACATCTAGAAACTCAATGTGTAGAGGATGATCATTTGGTAAGGGTGCTTTAGCCAACTAGTCTGTAATTGGTTGTCCTTTGATTTATTTCCTATCCACATATTGGATGTCAAATTCACTCAGTATCATGACCTACTTGGCTAGTCTTCCCATTAGATTAGCTTTGCTAAGAAGGTATTTCAATGGATCCATCTTGGCTATTAATTTGGTGGTATGAGTTAGCATGTAGTGCCGTAATTGGTGGGTAGTGAACACTACTGCCAAAAAATCCTTTTCAATGGATGTGTAATTGATTTTATAGCCATTTAACATTTTGTTGATGTAATAAATTTCCCTTTCTTTTCCTATTGAATCCTCCTATGCTAACAAGGCTCCCAATGATATCTAAGACGTTGGTGCTATGTATAATAAAAGTGGCTTTCCTTATGTTGGTGGTATTAAGACTAGTGGACTCATTAGATATTTTTTTAATTGGTTGAAGGCCTCTTCACATTTCTCATCCCATCAAAAAGTAACATTCTTATGTAGCAAGTGAGTGAAAGGATGGGTTTTGTCTACTAGTTGTGAGATAAATCTTCAAATTGATTGGAATCTCCCTTAAAAAGATCATAGTTGAATGATGTTCTTGGGTGGTGGCATCTCCATGATAGATTTGAATTTTGTAGGTTCTAGCTCAATACCTTTTTTCTGAAACTATGTATCCGAAGATTTTAGTGAAAGTCACCCCAAACACACATTTCTTTGGATTTAGTTGTACATTGAACTTTTCTAGTTTGGTAAAGATTTTGTCTAGGATCTCTAGGTGTCCTTCTTTGGTGTATGATTTGGCTAACAGATCATCCACATAGTCTTCCATGAAGGTGTGCATCATAACATGAAAGATTGTCATCAAGGCGCGTTGATAAGTGGCTCCTGCGTTCTTCAATCTGAATGGCATGACATTCCAACAGAATGTTCCCCATGGACATGTGAAGCTTGTCTTGTTTTGACCCTCTAGAGCTATCTTGATTTGATTATAAATGAAAAAACCATCCATGAGTGACAACATGCCATGTCCTGCTATTAGGTCCACAATGATATCTATGTTAGGTAGATATAAATCATCTTTAGGGCAAGCCTTATTAAGATCTCAAAAATCTATGCAAATGTTGTTGTCAAGTTTTGAAATAGGTACAATGTTGGATATCCACTAAGCATATTCAATTGGTCTAATGAATCCTACATCTAATAATTTCTTCAGTTTTTCTCTTACCAATATGGTGATATGTGGATGCATTTTCCTTCACTTCTGCTTGACTAGTTTTAATCCTAGTGGTAGGGATAAGTGGTGCTTGATAAGATCTGGATCAATTCCTCGCATGTTAGAATATGACGAAGAAAAGTTGATTTGTCTCTCTATGAAGAATTTTATGAAGCTTGGTTTTTCTTGGTCTGTCAAGGATTCTGCTAGATGCGTAGTCTTCACTATTTCTACATTGCTGATATTGATGGGTTATGTGGGCTTAACCAATACTTTAGATCTTTCTTGAAAGTGTTCAGGAAGAGTGTCAAATATTCCATCCTTCGATACCTCAAAGAGGTTTTCTCCATTGGATGCACTCTTTATTTTTACTTTTTGTGGATCTAATACTACCAATGAATAGTTTTCACCATTAGATCTATTCACTGTATTATTCATTTTGCAGGTGAAAGATTTGAAACTTCCTTGGTTAGAAGATTTTTTATGACATTCAATGGTGGAATATATTTCAAGATTATCATAATAGAGGAAGTTGACAATGGCATCATCATTTGAAAAGATGGGGATATCAGACGACTTAGTTTGGTCCCAATCTATGAGTTCGAGGTGTATAAGGGGTAGGGAATTGTTAGATTGGCTAAGGTTAGAGACAGTAAGGGTCCTGATGGTGATGTCTTCAAATTTTCCAATAGTGAAGTCAAGGTTTATAAGGTAACTTTCCTCTGAATCATCTGGTTTGCTCCGAGTCTAATCGTCATTGTTGGAGTCATCAATATGTTGTGATCCTATTTCAAGTGGTCTATAACCTGAACTTTGACCCTCCTTGCATATGGGTGCATACTTGTGTACCACATGAATTTCCTTGTCATGGAAAAAATCTTTGAATAGCGAATCCCACTCATATTCATTTGAATTAGTTTCATGATCATCACTAGCTTGTAGTTGTAGGGTTCATTCAAAAACTTGTTACCTAGTTTCCTCTTTAAATTCTTCTATGTACCCTAGCCCTGCTTTGTCCTTTGGATTGGTTAGGATAGGTTTTACTGGTTCTACAATTCTTTTTTGTCATTTACCCACTTGAATGTTTCCTTTATACCCCATCTTCTCTAGGATTGTGAAAGCTTTACCATATGGCTCAGTTACCATGTTGGAAGTTGATGCTTGTGATGCTTCTTCATCTTTGTATAACCAGTTTAAAACTTCCTTATCTTTAGATTCATCTATTAGGGTGATTTCTTTCACAAAGGTGCCATCAAAGAGTGTGGATGGTTGTGATGATTATTGTCTTGATGTAGATGATTGTCCATAGACTTAGGAGAAGATAACAATTGTGAAAGACATAATGATTTCTCAAATGAGTATTCCCACTTGAATTGGTAATACAATTAATCCTTGGGAAGATCTCTCTTCATCATCGTAGGATTTTATTGTGATTTTTAATCTAGGATCAATACCATTTTTTGAATATCCAAGTGCACAGACAAGTTTTAGAGTACATATATTTAGGCCAGCTCCATATCTATTAGAACACACTTGACTTGATGTTTGTGGATTAAGACCTCAATTTGGAGGGAAACATTGTGTGGATGGGTGATAGATACATCATCATGTTTGGAAAATGATAGGAAATGAGGTGCGGTCAAGTGTCCCACCATAGCTTGAAATTGGAAAACTTCCAAATTATTTGGTACTGTGGTGGCGACTAGAGCTTGTTCGAGGATTTTCTTGTGAGTAGGTGCAATCTTGAGGAGTTCTAATATTGATATTTGGGCGGGTATTTTATGTAATTGATCAACTATATTGTATTGAGTTGCAGGGGTAGCAGTCATTTTGGACGTCGATGGGGTAGCTTCTTTCAATGTTACCTTGGCTTGTCCTCTTATGATTGCATTGACTAGTGAATTATCTTGTTTTTCCTTGATTTTAATGAAATTGATTTGGTTGTCATTTGCAACAATGTTGGTGATCAAATTTACTAGCACAAGGTCATTGATTTGATGTGACGTGATGTTGATGTCATGGTGATGAGTTTTAGTTGCAACAATGTTTCTTTGGCCCTTCATTTCAATGTCCTTGGTTTGATGTTCAACTACCTCAACACAATGAATGGTAGAATCATAAACATAATTCACATTTTTTCCTTTGGTGTTTGATGAAGAAGATTCGCCTTTTCATAATTGGGTAGAGGATTCTTGAACGCTCCGTGATCATTGTTTGTTTGGGGTCCTTCTACAAATATGGTTTTTTTGTAAATAAAATCTTGTATCAAGTGTTTCAATTTCATGCAATCGTTGGTTTATGTCCCTTGTTTATGTGAAAGCCATAATACTATGCACCATTCCACCATGAAGGTTTAGCTCGTGGTTCCCAATTTCTTGCTTTTGGTAATGTTATGACCTTGGCTGCAAGAATCTCCTTTAATGTTGATTCTAATGATTTTCCTAAAGGTGTGAACCTTATCCAATTTGAGGATGTTCAATATGGGGGTGGCTTAGCTTTAGAATTTCTCTGATTGTTGTTTTGATTGACATTTTAGTTGTTGGTTGGATTGTTGTTCGGATTGGTTTTGGTGGTAGCTACGGTTAAGTTGAATATAGGTTTTACATTTTGGGTTTCAATTTCACCATCATTATTTCCAACATTCTTGCTTCATTGCCAAAACTTTGGTTTATCACCATTATTGTAATTGTTGGAGGAACTTGCTGAGTTGTTTTCATTGTAAATTTTTATGACTCCTCTCTTGACCAAAGCCTCTTCAATTTTGATTCCATTTTCAATCAATTTTTTGAAGGTAGGTGGGCATTGTAATTCCAATCTATAGCCCATCTCATCATTTAGGTTGTCAATGAAGATTTATATCTTTTCCTTTTTAGGTATGGGACGAGAACATCTTGCAAACAACCTTCTCCATTTTTGCAAAAATATGAGGAACAATTCACCCTTTTTCTATTTCAAGTTGCAAAGGTCTTTCATTGTTATATCATGTTGGATGTTATAAGAATATTGAGTGATGAACTTGTTAGCCAAATATTCAAAGGTTTTTATTGGTGGTGCAAGTTTGGAGAACCATTCAAGGCATTGTCCCCCTAGACTTCATGGAAACAATCTCATCATGTAGGTGTCCTGATGTGCAAATTCAAGACTCATGGTTCAAAATTCCCTCACATGATCTATTGGATCTATATTACCATTGTATTTATCGTAATTTGTGAATTCACAATGTTTGGGAAAAGGAATCATGTTAATACTTTGATCAAACAGATATGGGAAAATGTCTTGTATCAAGTATCATTTTGAGGTTCCCCTTTGCATATCAAGAATTTTTTGTTGGAGGTTTTTCATTTGATGTGTTAAGGAAACCACTCATTATGTATTTTCTAAATCATTTTTAGGCTTTTTAGGAGGTGCTTTCAATTTGTTAACATCAAAGTTAGATGGAAGTTTGATACCTTGATTGGCCAACATTAGGAAATATTTTTCTCCATCCCTTTCAAAAATATTTTCTAAGAACTTGTAGAAATTTGGATCTTGTTCCACATGTTGGATGTCTTCTTCAGTTATTTCCCCACCTTCAATATTGTGGATATTGTGAAATGGATTTTCTTCAATTTCAGCCATGGTGTTTTGAGTTTCGACATTGGGAGTTTCAAGTTTTTTTTCCTTGAGTTTCGACATTGGGAGTTTCAAGTTCTTTTTCCTTGAGTTTCTACTTTTGTAATCTTGTTTGAATGGGCATGCAAGTGTTATAATTTAACTAAACTTCGGTCTTTGTTTGGAGGAGTGCCAAGGATGAAAACTGAGTCAAATAGAATGATAAATTCTATTGATGAGACTAAGTTTAATCTGATTATAAAGCTTTGTTTCATGATGAAAGGATGATAAATCCTGATGATGAAACTTAGCTTAAAAATTAGGAATATGATAAGTTTGATGATTTAGGAACTTTGAGATATTAGATCTTGTTTTAATTTGAATAATTCCACTTGTAGAGGTTAGTTTTAACAAGTTTAAGACTCTGTTGTACCTAAGGAATGATTCTAGGCTGAAAAAGATTTTGAATTCTGGTTCAAACTATGGAACAGGGGATAAATTTAACTCTTGGGTTTTGCATTTAATGGATACACTAAAACAGAGCCTAGATGCACTATAAGATTTCTCAGACACACTATAAAACTGCCTGAATGTGCTAAATTAGTGAATGGATGTGCTATAAGACTGCTCAAATGCACTAGAAGACTTCTTAGATACACTAAAATAATGAATGGATGTATTATAAGACTGCTCATACATTCTATAAAACTATAAAATGGTGAATTGATGTGCTATAAGACTACTCAAAAGTGCTAGAAGATTGCTTAGATGCACTAAAATAGTGAATGGATGTGTTATAAGACTGCTTAGATGCGCTAAAACAATGAATGGATGCACTAGGATAATCCTCAGACACACTATAAAATGATGTGAATGCACTGGAATAGAGGATGAATGTGCTAATCTAGAAATTTTCAATGTTTTTAATAGTCTGTTTGATTATTTGGCTCTTTAATCTGCAAATTTGAATGTTTCCAAGGTATGATTGGATGGGTAGTGAGTTTTTCTTGGTTTCTAGTTTTTAAGTTATGAGAATCAAGTGTTCAAATGGATGATTTTTGAATTATGGCTTCAAACATAGCAACATGTTTTCAAACAATTGTTTCCACCTAGGAACTAAACATTAAGTGTGTATTCAAGAATTTGGTCTGATTCTTTCGATTTCCACAAGTATAACACAAGAGAATACAATTCAAGCACTTTTCTATTCTCAAGGGTCACTTAAAATACCACAACCCACATCTTAAGACTATGTCAGCTCACACAGTCGTGTCACCCCCTAGAGGGTGCCCATGTTTTTGCCTTTCTCGAGTCTTAACCAAAGTTGAATCCTCCACTTTTGGTTAGGGATCTCTGATAGTTATATGGTGAGTGTCTTGGGGGAAGAGTCTTCCCTCCCCTTGCACTGCTATATAGAAAGTGTTCAAAAACTGACTCGGTTGGCTTCTACACTAAGGTTCGTAGTAAGGGCTTTAGTTCAATGCGAAAAATAGATAAACATTGGCAAGAGGAAAATTTAGAGACATGTGCTTAAATTCAAATTGAGAATTTAAATTTAGTGAAAAGATTATTAATTAAATAAAAAAAACTATGTGAATTTGTTTATTTAATTAAAATAGAAGAATGTGGTTTAGGATGGTAGAATTAGAAAATATGAACTATACAAATAAATTTAGAATTTATTTATAAGTAAATGAATTAAAGGGGTTTATTAATTAAATAACTTGTATTTAATTAATTAATTTTCTTGACCGATTTTAGGAGTGTACATTTTGCCCCTCTTTGAAGTAATGTGTTTACACATTGCTTCAAATAAAAAATAGTAAATGTGTACTTGTTTACTTGATTGATTAATTGTCTTGATGCTCTGGTGGGCGTCAAAATGTTGTCATGTGAATTGTGAGAATTAGTAAATGAATAATAAAAACACACATAAAAAATGAGACATTACATTAAAGATTTGAATCATAGATTAATTAACCAAATTAAAACAAAAAAAATTTCTAAAATCATTTCATTGTTCTTTATTTTCAAGAATTCATTAAATCATTTTGGTTCTTAGATTTTATGTATGGAATGTGATTGTTAGAATGACAACTTGAAAAATGAGATGCTATTCAAAATGCAAGAATCTAATTCCTACATGATTTATCAACAAATGATAATGATGCTAAGATTATTAATACTGCTATGATAAGATGATGTTAAATACTATGATAATGATGTTAAATGCCATGGTAAGAATCTTGTATGAAAGCTAAGATAGTAACTAAAATGCAACTATAAGCTAAGACATGATTCTAAATTAATATTATACTACAATGCAACTTGCTAAATGTTAAACAATGCTAAACATTCAAACTCTAAATGCTCCAAATGCTTCAATGTTGTTCTTGCATAATAAGTTTACTCAAAGATGGGATGTAAAATGTTCTAGCAAGAGGTTGTATTTATAGGATTTCCAAAGCATCTTGTGATGTGGCAACAACCAATGGTCAAGATTTCAACATGAGAGATGAACGGTGGAGATGGAAGAAGTTAGAAAGAATCATGGAGGATGTCCCCTTGACCAAGGGCAACATGCCAAATGTATAAGAGAATAAAATGTGTGAAATTGCTAAGTGTCCAAAGTTTGTTTTAGAATTGGTTGAGGATAATGCAATTTAAATATTAGACATATTTAAATTAATGTGACACTTGATGAGGTGGAAAGAGGAAAAGTTGGAGACATGTGCTTAAATTCAAATTTAGAATTTAAATTTAGTGAGAGAATTATAATTAAATAAAACAAACTATGTGCATTTTTTTTATTTAATTAAAATTAGAGGAATATGATTTTAGATTGAAGAATTAGAAGATATGAATGATATAAATAAATTTGGAATTTATTTATAAGTAGCCGAATTAAAGGGGTTTATTAATTAAATAACTAGTATTTAATTAATTAGGTATCTTGACCGATTTTAGGTGTATACATTTTTATACTATCATGGTCAATATATTTTGTCTCCTGCTTGGTAACCTCAACCTGCCCATTAGCTTGAGGATGATATGGGGTAGATTTCTTGTGCCGGATCTGATATTCTTCCATCAACTTTGCAATGAGGTTTGATGTGAATTGTGGCCCTTGATCAGTCACTATTTCTTTTGGCACACCATATCTAGTGAAGATATCCTCGTATAAAAACTTTGCATCATTGTCATCCCTAGCAAACTACAATGCTTTTACTTCAACCCACTTGGTTAAGTAATCAGTGCATACCAATATGTATTCTTTATTATTTGAACTAGGAGAGATAGGTCTAATAAAATCTATCCTCCATTTTTCAAAAGGAGCTAAAGCTAGCTGGGGTTGTAAGGGAATTTCATCAGATCTTGTAGGTCTACCCATCCTCTTTCAAAAGTTGTAACTTCTTGTATATTTAACAAAGTCCTTATGTAATGTTGGCCAATAATATCATGTTGTCAAAATTTTGAAAGCTATCCTTTTGGATAGAAAATTTCCACCACAAGGTTCATCATGACATGATTTCATTATGTCTAACACTTCATCCTCCTGATTATACCTTCTCATAATATTATCTAGACCAATGTAGAACAAAAATATAGAAATCCGTGAAAAAGGGAAGCATTTATGAACCAACTTCCTTTTCTCTCTTGGAGAAAAGTAACTTGGAATCTATCCTGACACTAAATAGTTTGATATGTCAGCATAACATGGTTTGTGCACATTTAGAGAAAATAAATGTTCATTAGGAAAGGAATCATCAACAATTCCCTCTAATGACTGAGTAGGAAATCTAGATAAGAAATCAACAACCACATTAGCCCTTCCAATCTTGTCAACAATTGTTATGTCAAATTCTTGTAGCAATAATAGCCACCTACAACTGGTTTGTTCATCAGGTACCTAATAGTTGTATGATCTGTATGTATGAACACCTAATAACCAATTATATAGTATTTGAATTTTTTACTGGCATAGACAACTGCAAGCATTTATTTTTTTGTTACAATGTAGTCCAATTCTGCTCCTTGGAGGTTCTTGTTGATATAATATTTTGCATATTCCTTAGTTCCTTCCTTCTACCCTAGGACTGCTCCAATGGCAAAGTCAAATGCATCAATATGGATATAAAATGGAAATGTCTATTTTGGCCCTTTGAGAACCAGTGCGTGTGTTGAAGTTGTCTTTAGTTTTTCAAATGAATGTTGATAGCCCTCAGTCTAATCAAATTCAGAATCCTTTGCTAAAAAAGTGAACAAAGGTGCAACAATCTTACTGAAATCTTGTATAAACTTCTTGTAGTAACCTGCATGTCCCAAGAAGCTTTTGACATCCTTTTGCTTCTGTGGTATAGGTAAATTAGATATAATCTCAATTTTATTTGAATCAACCTACATGACTTCACTAGATATAAAGTGTCCTAACACAATGCATTGTTTCATCATCATGAAATACTTTTCATTGTTGAGAGATAAATTATGTTCCTTGCATATTTTTAACACTTTCTCCAAGTTACTGAGAGATTCCTCATAGGTTTCACCATAAGTGGTGAAATCATCCATGTATATCTCCATGCAGTTATGTGCAAAATCAGAAAATATGTTGAGTACTGCACGCTGAAAGGTAGCTGGAGCATTACACAAGCCAAAAGGTAGAACAAAATATGCATAAGTTCCCCAAGGGTAGGTGAATGTGGTTTTATCCTTATCTCCTAGTGCAATCTTGATCTGGTTGTAACCACTAAAACCATCAAGAAATGATTCAAAATATTTCTTTCCAGCTAAAGAATCAAGAACCTGGTCAATAAATGGCAATGGAAGATGATCCTTGCTTGTAGCAGTATTTAACTCTTTGTAATTAACATAGATTCTCCATTTCCCTCCTTTCTTGGGAACTATAACCAACATCTAAGAGCTTTTGAAGTTCAACTTTTCCAATATCCCTTAGAGCTGGATTCATGCACCTTTGAGGTTGTCTAATAGGTTTGTAACCTTCATTAATATAAATCCTATACATGCAAAGATTAGGATCAATACCTCTCATATCATGATAATCCCATGCATATGCAATTGAGTGTGCCTACAACACTAACTATAGAGTGTTATGTTGTTCTCCAGTTAAGGCATTATTAATATTCAACATATTTCTTGGCATGATTTAGAACTCCTTTGATAACTCTTGAACTAATGAGAGATCAAGGCTTGGTATAATTGGAAAAAATTGTTGAGGAAGTAGCAAATGAAATAATTGAGATATCTATTCAGTAGAATCAGTAGGTACAATACTTTGCAAGGGGTCTTGGAGACATATGAGGCAATCCTATTGTTGAGAGCTCCTACCACAATCATTTTGTATAATATGAGCAATAAGCTCATCTTCATCTTGGTCATCCAACAAAGAGCTACGCTCAATAGTCATCAATGTTTGAAGAGAGTAGCTATCTTCCCCCTCTTCACCCAAATTGGGCCAAATGGAATGCTCCATATTTGCATATGGCTGAGTAGGCAGATAAAGAACCAAGTTCTTTGTTATTGTCCCATTGGATATGATTATCTTACAAGATTTGCATCCTATGAGGGAATCAACTATTGCTAACCAAGGCTTGCCTAGGATGAGTGGGTAACCTACAAGATTAAATTTAGGTTGCAATACTATGAATTCAACAGGGTATTCCCATGAATCCAATGCAATAACTATATCTTCAATAATTCTTCTAGGTTTAAATGTGGATCTATCATCTAATTACAAAATAGTTTGTGTAGGCCCGAGGTTGATCAATTGAAGCAACTACATTGTTTCTTTTTTCATTACATTGATAGTTGCTCCCAAGTCTAGGGTGATCCCACAATACTAGTTTACAATTTTTGGCCAAGCTGGACATTGAACTAATTTTTTTTAACTAAATCTTCACGTTTGGGCACCTATAGCAGCTAGACCATGCGGAATTGTAAGATGATGCAAACTAATGATTTGTGACATTTTTTCTATAGATTCTAAATATAATTTTTTCAAAATTTTTGGAATTAGATTGCACTTATTTTTCCATCTCCTTCAAAAACTATTTTTAATAGTAAACACCATCTTTAAAGAGTGACATTACTGGCTAACACATAATTTTTTTCTATGAAGAATAAAATTCTATTTTTTTTAAATTTAGATTTGTAACTATGGTATCTAGTGTATGGAATTGGTTTCATAGCATTTCATTGAATATTTTTTCTTAATTAAGTTTCAAATTCAAACCAATTATAATTTAGACATGATTTACTAGCTAAAACATAATTTTTTTGTTTGGATCAAGGACATCAATATCTAGTGCATAGATATTTTTCATATTTTTTTATAATCTACTATTTTTCCACATGTGAAGAATAGAGAGCTTGATTTTCAATGAAAATTTACAAGAAATAAAAGTAAATATAATAATCAAATTAAATTTAATTAAAATTATACTTTTTGGAAGCTTATAATAAGGACTAAATACTTACAAAAATAAATTTTAAATGAATTAATTTGATCCCCCAAAAGTTAAATCAAAAGTGATTTTTTATCAGCATTTTGATAGGTGTAAAGGAGACTCTATTATAGGTATGGTTTAAAACTAGTGGGGTTCTATCCAAGGGGGTTTGATCTAAGGTAGTTTGATAAAACCCTCTTCAATTGGAATCATTTAAATGGAACTTTTTAAGGATTAAATCATTACATCTTCTAAAAATATGTGATTTTAGTGAATATTACGATTTCCCAAAAAGTGTAAATCACTATTGTGGAATCACCCTCTATCAAAGTGTTCTTAATGAGAGTCCCCTTGATCTTGATGTCCACAACTGAACTACCAGGGTCAATATACTTAGGGACTGTAATATTTCCCAACATGATTTCTGTAAGATTTCCCAAAACATGAACTATTTGTGGATCTTTCTTCTTTTTGATTGGTTTCTTAAGACAAAGATCTCTAATTGTCTGTGTGTAGATAGGAATATCTTTGATAGCCTAGACAAGTGGAATTTTGATGTTAACATATTTCAACTACCCTAAAAGGCAAGTCTTAGCTTGTGTGTGATGCTTTTGCAGAGCTAGGCATTCAGGAAATAATCTCTTAAGATTTGAAGTAGTTTGGGGTACTTGGTTTTGCTCAGGCTCTAAAGGTGGTTTATCATAAGCCTCAACTATAGGTTACTAATCCTCCACTTCTGTAATTTGGGGGGATGAAGGCACAACAAGTTTCTTTCCTCATCTGAGGTGGACATCACTCACCTCTACCCCATAAGTGAGGTACTACATAGCTTCGTTAGTATAATCATGTTGAGTAGGCTTAGTGTTAGGGTTAGGTGCAAGTCTGACATGTATTTGTGATGGTTTAGGTGTCTAAGATTGAAAATTTGATGGAGGCATTAGAGATTGCTGCTATGGTGGAAGTGGTGGTAGCATAGGCTACTGATAATTCATATTGGGTTGTTACCATTGTTGGCCTTTCTACCAATGAGGTTGTTCATTCTATAGATTTGGCCATTATGGATTATAGTTGGAACTCTAAAAGTTTTGTTGTGTCCATGGGTTTGGTTGTTGGTTCCAATTTGGTTAGGCTTGTGGCCATTGTTGAGGAGTCTGCCACTAGTTTTGATTTGCTTACCAGGGCTAAGTGTTCCAAGCAATGTTTTTTGATTATCAGAAGGGAAAGATGGATTAAAAATAAGGGGGTCTAGTGGCATACCTTATCTCTACTTCTATGGCCTCCTTTGTGCTATGTAGAAATTTTTCCATCATCTCCTTCCATTGGTTGGAAGTCTGGTTTTTCAACCTTTTCTTGTTGGATACTGGCCACTCTTCTACACTTATAATTGGTCTTCCTCTATCTATAGTTAGGACAGTACTCGGTGAGCATGGCTTTTGCTTCCTCCTACTTCTTCTTGATATGGAGTGTTTCCAGCTATGTTGCAAGATGACTTATTATGTCCCGCTTCATGTTGGACAATAAATTATTGATTTCAACCTTAGAAGCTCCATTAGAGGACTTACTTGTGATGATGACCTCTCCCATCTTGAATTTTTGGAAAAATTCCTAGAATAATTCCTACATACTTTCAAAATTTCTTCAAATGGTCCTTTGGAAATATCCCCTTCTCAAATAAGGTTAAGGGTGTCCATACTGTCTTCATTAATCCCCCTTAAAAATACTAACTTAAGGGGTTCTTCTGACAATTTATGTTCGGGGTTTTTCTTCAAAACAAGTTGAAACCTCTTAATATAATCTTCTAGTGGCTCATCCTCCTTTTGAGACATCGAGAAAATGTCATCTCTTCTTCATTCTAATCCTTTGCAAGAGTCCTTATACTTCTCCAAGAAATTTTTCTTCATAGTTTCCCAATCTAGGACATCTCTACCAAGCCCCATAAACCATCTGAGGGAAAAATCCTTTAGAGTAGCTAGAAAGAGCTTGAGTTAGTGTGCATCAGTTGTGTAATCATAACTTCTACACAAAACATCAAAATAAAAGAGGAAGGTATCTGGATCCTCTATTACCAAGCCATAAAATGTCGATAATGTTGATGGTGGTATATTCTTTAGCACAGTGGCTTTGGCTTGATCAATAATAAGGTACTCAAAGGTTCCATGTTCTAGATCATCTGGTGGCACATCCCCCATTGTTTGGAAGGTCCCTTCTATAATTGTGGAAGATGATGGTGATGATGAAATTGATGGAGATGAAAGGGAAGTGTCTACTCTTTCAACAATATCCTCAATAATTTTAGCAAAACCACCAATATCTTCTCTATCTTGAATATCTGAAGTGATGAATCTTCCTTCGTTATCTCTCCACCTTTGCATATAGTGAATTTAACTTTGTATGGCCATGACTCTAACCAATGCTAGTAGCTTGATGTTGAAAAAGGTGGTTTCTAATAGTCCTAATACCTAAGAAGGGAAATTTACATATGACAACAAAAAAAATGGGTCTATGAAGTTAGCACCATCCCCAGTAACAATGCCAAAAATGTACAATCTAAGTTAATGTTTTGTAAACTTGGTGAAGGTCACTCAATTTAGAGGGTTAACAAAATAAATAGTCCACTTGACATTGCTTAAGACTACATTAAATTATCAACCAAGCTGCATAAGCTTATGATGGTGCAACAAGATATATGCCTTCATGGACTCAAACTACTCAAATTGACTTGTTGAAAGTTATTCTAGTTGCTAGAAATTCATAAAAACTAGAAAACAACTGAACCTTAGTTAGTATAGGTATCTACAGTAATGATTGTAACTAAACTACTTCTAATGAAAGTAAACTGAAAACCTAATTAAAATCACTGTAACATTTAAAATATCCTTCAGAGTGTTATCAATTGCTATTCCATGCATGTTCCTAGGAATCACTCGTAATAAACTGATCTATTTAGGATCTAGGACAAATTGCTTACATAATGCTTAACGTAAATGATCATTTAATACAATGCTCAAATGAACAGATTAACATAATATAAATGCCAAGATAATGAACTGAAAAGAAAGAGAGAAGATAAAGAGGAGACAAACACAATTGATAACGGAGTTCGTCCCCAAGGACTACGTCTTCGGGCCCCTCTCCAACGGAGTGACCGATCCGATTATACTCCAAAATCAGTTACAATTGCTTCAATGACTATCTCCTTCAAGCACAGCAGCATAACGTTCCTATGATGTGTGGAAATGTCTGCAAATTCTCCTGAGCATTCTCTCATTCTCACCACCTAGACTTGGAAAAACAAGGCCTACACCCCTCTTTTTATACATAAAATTTGCCTAAAAAGGCTTAACCATCATAATTAATGATTAACCTCCTCTATCAGTTCGTACAACCCTCTGATATCTCCATTTAGTTTTTTGGTTTAGGTTGGTAGAGGTAGTTTAAATTGTTTATGGCTTATTTAGCCATTTTGTTATGGCTCGGTTAACAAACACACAACAAAATCAAACTGCGGCCACATAATAATTGGATATGTCGCGTGGTCTACCGGTAGTTAAGCATTTTAGTGGCTGGGTGGTCGGCGGTTCCAACCCCGCCGGCCACTCTTTACCACAAATACCAAAATTTAAACCAACAAAACAAAACTTTTCTCTTTACATGTTGAGCCGAGCTCGGCTGGCGCAATGGTTGGGAGGTTGTTTAACTACGCGGAGATCTCGGGGACAAACCCCACCAACTTTTTGTTGAAACAAACCAACGGAATCGCCGACCTCCCTTAGCCACGTGTCAGACTCCTATTCACCGAAGTTGTAGATGAGACTGTTGACGTGTCAAGCTCCTATTCACCAGAACTGCCAATGTGTCCGCTGACAAGGCAAGCCCGTATGCTGACAAAGCCGATGACGTGTGCTGACTGGACTGCCACCTGTCCGATGACGTTTCGTACGAATGCCACATGTCACACTCTCATTGGTCCATACAATATGACTTAGCTACCACGTTTCTTGGTCAAATTCATCCATGCAAGTTCCATACGGTACGAACTGACACATCAACATGATGACGTCATCATCTGTACCCTCAAGTTGACTGAAGTTTGACTGCTTGTAACTCGAGCATATGATGTCAGATTTTGATGAAACAAACGCCATCAGAATCATCTCAACGAGCTCTTCGCGATGATGCCAATTTTTTCAATTTCTAAGATGATCATTTTTTCACCTTCTGGACACCCCTGAAGCCAGTTTGACTGAAAGTTTGACCGGCCGTAACTTGCACAAATGGAGTCCTTTTCGCCCCGTTCAAGTTGCGTTGGAATCAGGACATCGTTCTCTTTCTGATGATGCTAAAATCTAGAGCATTGGGAACACTTCAATTTTCACTAAAAAATTGTCCCCCAGATCATAAACAATAAATAGAATCTATAATTCATGAGAAATAGGAAACTAATATTAACTATCAACATAACTGAATAATTGAAAAATGAAGTGGAGAACAATACCTTGAGTGGCCTACTCAAGTAACTATTCCCACTTAACTGAGCACAATCTAACTAGTAGATCTCACACATCTCATGAACTGAACTTCATTTATTGTGGGCGGGTGCATGGAGATGGGTAGCAAATTTTTGGACACTTTCAAAAAAAGTTTTCAAAATTCATAACGTGAATGTGCTATAATGTGAGCACACCATAACATGCTCATGTTATAGATTAGTGTGTCGAGCCTAAGGCTTAGGCAAAACGATCCCATAACGTGAGTGCATTATAATGGGCTTGCGTTATGGAAAGTTAAAAGAAAAATAAATAAAGTGAAATTATCATTCATTCTTCATTTCGACTATGTTTTTTGTTGTGCCCACAACCAAAACCCCCATTTTTCATGGTCACATTCTAGGAGGAAGAATTGTGCAAAAATATTCACCAGCGGTTGCTAGTTCTTTGCAAGGATGGCACCACAACGACGAGGAGGTGTGAGAGGTAAGGATTTTTTACTTTTTAAAAAAAAAAAATTAGTTTTAGGTTGTATTTGATATTTTTTATTGAATTTTTATGAGATTCAAATGAACCTAAAACCCCTCAAAATCCTCAAGAACAAAATCCTCAACAAGAAAATCAACCTCAACAACAACCTCCTCCACCAATCACTCAACACCCTCCTAACACTCAACAAAATTTAATGAGTGAAATTGAGAGCAACAAAAAACAAATAGAGGATTTAATCAATAGGTTGAGTGATCCAAATGGTTCAACCATAGAAAGAATGACCATAGTAAGTTCATTGAAAGATAAGTTAAAAAATGTAGATTCAATTAGCAAACAAATAACTAGATGGCAAGATAGGAGGTAGGCGACTAGGGCTTATTATGAAAATAAACTATCATATAAAGATGTAAAGGATTTAAAAATTACAAAAGGTGATTTGTGCTCATTATTCACCAACCCACACACAAATACAAATATTACCCTCAATGCGAAGAGGTTTCCTATTCATTGGTGCCACCACCAATAGATTAGGAACTATTTTTATGAGATGTGGTACATGGTCTTTGATTACCCACCATGCAACAATTGTGAAGTCCCATGGTATTTTCTTAGGAAACTATATAGTGAGCTCATATTGAACAAAATCCCAAATTATTTTGATATGAGTGACTTCCAAGGGAGAGGTGGGGGTCAACTCAAGATAGATCCAATGCATAGCAAGATCTTACGCGGCAAGGGAGATGACCTCTCGCTAGGCTACCTCATAAGCATGTTGTTATGCCTTTTGCTATGAAGGAGAGTGCCAACGTAGAGACATTGTAGGTGATTAACACTTTGACCTAGAGTTTCATCCATCATACTAGCCCTATTCTACAACACCATCCAGGGGAGTCTTCAAGTTGTGGCCTTCGAACCCATGTGTGTCAATCTTGTGGGGTGACTTGTTCATATGACCCCATTGACACTCAAGAGGTTGCTACACATGATCCATCTATAGCTATGGAGATGGAGAGGGAAATTGATATTTTGCATGAGGCATATGACATTGATAGTCAGGTAAAAGTTAGCATGTTCATTGAATTTAATTTATTAATTTTCAATTTTGAAATGTAAGATTAACTAATTTATTTTTATGATTTTAATAAAATTGCAAGGTCACAATTTTGAGACTGGATACACTGGCCCTCCACCTATTTAATTTTCTAGTACACCTATCAGTGGGGTATGTAACTAGTAAGCAATTATAAATTTATTACATGTTAATAGCATTGTTTAATGAATGGTACTTTAATATGTGATTTTGGATGTTGAATAGGCTAATATTGGAGGTTTCAAAGGAACACTTCCTAGTGCTAGTGGATTTACTCAAACCTACGTGCAGGTAATAGAATAAAGAGCTTAACTAATGAATTGTACTTAATAGATTTGTGTAGTTTGTATTCATATCATTGATTACATTGCATTGCACATCATTCAAACTAAAAGCATTAATTCACATTCCATAACTAATAACTAGATGTTGATAGATGAGAAAATTTCAACTACAATATAGTTGTTTAGAAAGTCAACATAAGTAGTGATGCAATTACTTCACATAGCATAAGTAATAAGTCTAGGAGCAACTTCCAATTACATTTGCTTGTCACCTTTTTGCATTTTTACAACATTGATTTACAACTTTTGTTAAGATTCTGCAACTTTACAATTTATGCCTAAAATGACTACCAAAGACCATTACAAACTCAAAAATGGCTATTTAAGCCTTATTACATCATGAAAATACCTATACAACCTCATACATTATAATTCATGACGTGGATCGCTATTGTAGTTTTTGTGATTGAATAATTTGTTGTTTTATTTTTAGATGTTGGTGGTGGAAACACCTCCAAATGTTATGAAGGCAATGGATATTGGTGTTTCATCCACTATACAATGCTCGATGGCTCTAACAGGGGAGGTATGAGGCAAATTACTAAATTTCAATTTACATTCATTGTTATAGATGTTAGTTCTAGTGAAAAATCAAGCCATTGTTAATTTGTAGTTTAATTTCTATTTGGATGGTTTATACAAGGATTGAGCACACCTCAGCATGGGCGTATGAATATTTCCCTCGTCGAGAGTGATTGTGAGATGGCGGTAAGTGATTATTTTGTTAAATATATCATTTTTTATAATGTAATTTCTATATATTAATGTCTTTACTTCTTATTGTGACAATTAAAACTTCACCAAGAACTTAATAGTAGGAGTAGTAGCAGGAGCACTCCTGGAGTATAGAAAAAATGAGTGATGGAATTATCACCATCGGATTGACAAGCAAAGGGAAATAATTTATTTTTAGAGCATGGAGAGAAATGAATTTTGATTCCATAGCCCTTTGTTGTGTGCCTAAATGGCAGTTTTGTACATATTTTGTATTGGATATATTTGACATTGTATGCCTATATGGCATTCTTGTAAGCCTATATGGCTATTTTGTACCTATATTTTATGCTTATATTAGCATATATTGATGTATGTATACATGGCTATTTGGTTAATACAAATATTTTTTATCGATGGTGTCCATATTTTCATTATAAATTCATGGTTCAATAGTTATACGAGTTACATATATTTAAGTGTATACTTTACAACTTATGTGTATTCTTTGTGACTTATGTGTGTTCCAATGTATACTTTGTGACTTACATGTTTTCATGCATATACTTTGTATTAAGTTGTGTATACTATGTATTTGTGTGTATACTTCAAGGCTTACATGTTTGTGACTACTTATGCTTCCCTTATTCACACATGTACATGCTTGACTTATTCATGTTTATGCTTATTAATTGGTTAGCCCTAGCATTGATCATTGTTGTCTTTCATGGTTTGTCTTGAATAAATTAATTGATTGATGCTAAACAACTTTATCTAAAAGCAAAAAACATGTTTTCAATTGGTATTCTATGGAATGATTCATAAAAAGATTCTAATATATTTAATCCTTTGATTGGAACAACTCAATTAAGCAAATGATACATAATCTTCACAACACTTGCAAAATATAATATTCAGACTAGATGAAGTAGTCAACTTCTTGACACATTAACTATGTTACCAGTTTCTTCTATTTTAACCCTGGTTTGCTCTTGGTGTGGGTCCTAGTTCGGCTCACCTATGGGTTCGACCAGGGGTCCTTCATTTTTGGGTCTGGTTCACTCAGGTAGAACCCAAGAGAACCCAGGCAGAACCCAAATAGAACCTAGGCGAACCAAGATAGAACCTACATGCCTAGGCATCCAAAATGTGTTTTTTTGGACATTTTTTTAATGTTTTATGGAGTTTGACTTTGACCCACGCCTAAGGGAACCCTAAAAGTGACTTCTCAATCACTTCAAACACCTTAACAACCTCATTCTTATTCATTTTTTTTGGCAAACAAGCGTTTTCATTCTAAGAGGTTGAGCTTTCATTTTTGCTTGCTAGATTGAAAGCAAATTGTGACACAACTTTCTTTTTTCAAAAATTGTTCTGCATCATTGAACTAAGAATTTATCACACATTTATAGAGAAACAGAGGAATACTACAAACTAAAACACAGAACACTTTTGTTCTCACTGACATGATGTACTCTCCAACATCTCTTCTCCCATGTGAAGATTTAGAACTGCTTGGCCATGCCTTTGCATCATTAGGAAGTTTTTCTCTTTTTGACAATGTCAAAAGCATGGCTACATACAGATTAGGAAAAGGAATTTTCCTTTTAGATTAGAAATGCATGGAAGTTTCAAAAAGTATCCTTGATATTACAAAAATATATGTGTTTAGACACTTCAATTGTGCAGTCACTCTTTGGTTCTTTGAAAGAAAAATCTTCCTATGCCACTATTACACTGCACAGGTAAACCAATTTTTTTATTGTGGAACTATATTAAGCTACCACTCTCAAGACCAATGTAACAAAGATACAAAATAATGTTTGAGACTACAAGAATACATCAAAATGGCTAGTGTACTAAACAAATTCTTATGATTTCTGAAGAATGTTGATAACTCTACTCAGTTGGCTTCTTTTTTCAAAATCATACAAATTGAACCCTAGTATCAATAGACTATATATCAAGCCACCACAATTGAAGTTTCAACGATGAATATTTATCATGCATGTTTTAAATGACATTCAAGTTTATGGTGGTTTTGTTTTTTATATGATGTTATGTGATATTCTAATCCCAATTCATGCTTCTAGGCTATATATATATTGTTTTTACATATTTTTTGTACCAACGAAACCAAAATGAACCGAACCCCCTCTAAATGTTTTTGGCTAAATCGTTGAACCAAACCCCCGAACCCAAACCCAAACCTCATACAACCTCAAAACCTCTTCCAACACTCTTCATTTTTCCTACACAAACTTAATTGACCACCAAATTACACTACCCCCTGACTTTACATAAATTTACTCCCTCAAACCTCTCTTTTTCATTCAAAACCCATGTGTTCCCAACTAGGGCATCATGCCATAACATACTTTTGACCTCCCCTATCCTTGCAGACCTTTTGAACACATCAAACTCCACAACCTCACCCTGTTTCCAACCTATTCTAACTTATTTTTAAGCAATTTCTTCTTTTCACCTCTTCTAGCCTTACTTTTAGGGGGCCTCAAGTCTGAATTTTCAATAGTGGTAGCATTAGTAATCTCTTTCAATGTCTTTACCAATGATATTTTCTTATTCCTATTCCCTATCCTACTTACATCAGGCTCATATGATACCAAGACACAACTTGAACAATAGGTGGAATGGCCTATTTCAACATATTACACTCAAACCCTTATATGAGCAAGTTCAAACCTATTTTAGAAATCTACTTCTAAGTTTCTTGGAACTTAATAGAATTTCACAAGAATGGATTCTAATCAAAACTAAAACCATTCTAAAAGAATGGATTCTAATCAAAGCTAAAACCATTCTACAAGAATGGATTCTAATCAACTGTCATGTGTATGTTTCTCTTTTTGATTGTTTTGCATGCTATCATAAGAGATCAAGTTGGTTGAATGTAGCTCGAACCAATTATGTGTATTTGGGTGTGAAAGAGGACCATTCCTAGCATAAACGTACCTATTGAGACATGTTCGAGCAATTTTTTTGGTCACACGAATTGAAAAAAAAAAGTTGCACCATTTTTCAACTTTACACTGCTTGCATTTGACACTTATTTCATCAAGTGAAAACTGGAAACCACAAGAAAACAACTGAGATTAAAAAAAACTAAAAGAGTTTATTGTAAATGGGACCAACGTGATCCCATAGGCTCAAAAGAAGAGTTTGTAAGTGTCATGGTTTCTAAGTAATATCTCGTCAAAGATTGCTTCCCTTTTGTATTTTGGACCCTTAAGGGATCGATCTGGTTGAATGTAGCTCAAAGCAATTTTACGTGTTTGGGTAAAAAATAGGATCATGTATAGTGTAAACATACCCATTCGAACACGTTGGAACAGTCTGTTTGGTGACATGAGTTGTAGAATGAAAGTTGCGCCACTTTGCAACTTTCAACTACTTGTATTTGACAACTTTTCCCCTAAGTGAAAATTTACCATCATGGGAAAATTCCTCCAAGATAGAAAAAACCAAGAGAGGTTATTGTAGAGGGGCCCAACATGATCCCATAGGAATAGACGAAAAGTTTCTAAGCATCACGGTATCTGAGTAACAACATGCTGAAGCTTGCAACCATTTTGCACTTTGGACCCTTAAGGGATCGATCTAGTTGAACGTAGCTTAGAGTGATTTCACATGTTTGGGTGTGAAAGAGGACCATGCCTACTATAAACATAGATATTAAGATGTTTTGGAATAGTCTGTTTGGTCACATGAGTTGCAAAATAAAATTTGCACCACTTTGCAACTTTCAACTACTTGCATTTGACAACTTTTTCCCTAAGTGAAAATCTGTCACCATGGGAAAATGGCTCTGAGATAGAAAAAAATGAGAGAGGTTATTGTAGAGGGGCCCAACATGATCCCATACAATTGGACAATTTTTTTTTAAGTATCACAGTATCTGAGTAACAACATATTGAATTTTACAACCATTTTGCACTTTGGACCCTTAAGGGATTGATCTGGTTGAACATAGCTCGGAGCGATTCCGTGTGTTTGGGTGCAAAAGAGGAATATTCCTAGTGTAAAAATATATATTCAAACATGTTGGGATAGTCTATTTGGTCACACGAGTTGCAGAACGAAAGTTGCAAGACTTTGCAACTTTCAACTACTTGCATTTGACAACTTTTTCTCCAAGTAAAAATTTCTCACCACATGAAAATTCCTTTGAGATAGTGAAAAATGAGAGAGGTTATTGTAGAGGGGCCCAACATGATCCTATAGGATCATACAATAATTTTCTAAGGATCACGGTATACGAGTAACAACATGCTGAAGTTTGCAGCCATTTTGCACTTTGGACCCTTAAAGGATCGATCTGGTTGAACATTTTTCAGAGTGATTCCACATGTTTGGGTGTGAAATAAGACCATTCCAAGCATAAAAATACCTATTTAGACATGTTGGAATATTCTATTTGTTCACACAAGCTGCAAAATAAAAGTTGCACCACTTTGCATTGCTTGCATTTGACACTTTTTCCATCAAGTGAAAACTGGACACCATGGGAAAACCACTCCGAGATAACAAAAAATGAGAAAGATTATTGTAGAGGTTCCTGACATGATCTTATAGGATCAGACAAGAAGTTTCTAAGCACCACAATATCTGAGTAACAACATTTTGAAGTTTGCAGTCATTTTACACTTTGGACCCTTAAAGGATTGATCCGGTTGAACGTAGCTCAGAGCGATTCCATGTGTTTGGGTGCAAAAGAGAACTATTTATAGTGTAAAAATACTTATTCAAATGTGTTGGAACATTCTATTTGGTCACATGAGTTGCAGAACGAAAGTTGTACCACTTTATAACTTTGCACTGCTTGCATTTAACACTTTTTCCATGAAGTGAAAACTATACACCATGGGAAAACCACTCTAAGATAAAAAAAAAATTGAGAGTTTATTGTAGAGGGGTCCAACATGATCTCATTGGATCAGATGAGAAGTTTCTAAGAGTCATGGTATTCGAGTAACAACATGCTGAAGTTTGCAACTATTTTGCACTTTGGACCCTTAAGGGATCGATTCGGTTGAATGTAGCTCAGAGTGATTCCACGTGTTTGGCTGCAAAAGAGAACCATTCCTAGCATAAAAATACCTATTAAGATATGTTAGAATGGTCTATTTGGTCACACAAGTTGTAGAATGAAAGTTGCACCACTTTGCAACTTTTCATTGCTTACATTTGACACTTTTTCCACCAAGTGAAAACTAGAGACCATGGGAAAACCACTCTGAGATAACAAAAAATGAGAGAGGTTATTTTAGAGGGGCCCAACATGATCTCATAGGTTTAGATGAATATTTCTTAAGAGCCATGGTTTCTGAGTAATACCCCATCAAAGATTGCTACCCTTTTGCACTTTGAGATCTCATGTTTCCTTGAACTGTATGATTTTGTACAAGGTGATTGTGTTATCTTTTTAATGGAATTCAGTGAGCAGTAGACTTAACTCCATTTTAGTTTTTTTTAGTTGGATTTCAAGTGATTTTGTACATTTTAGAAGCCAGTTACTGAGGGTTAACCTGTATACCTTGTTTTAAGGGTTTTGAGTGCATTAAAATGTCATATTAAGCCTTTCACCCACTACATGCTTCTATAACTCAATAGAAATGCTTAGTTAGGGTTATAAAACATGTGTACAAAGTTTTGTGTGTAAGGGAAGTGAATAGAGGGTTTTTAGGTGATTCCCTAGATGTCAAATGGTGCATTTTTTAGTGGAAAATGGTGGTTTAGTGCTAGGGTTTGAAGAAATATTTTGGGGAAGTGATATCTCTTCAACTTTTAAGCTTGTGCAGACCTTTTTGAAGGTGTTTTAGGCTTTCATTGGCTGTGGAAAGGTTTGGAGTATGGGTTTGGAGTGTGGGAAGGTTTGAAATTCGAGATGCTCTTATAATGTCTACATCATAGGTGCTCGTGATAAGGTTACTTATAGATATGCAAATAAATTCGCATTGCTTTTCTAGCTGAGATTCTCTTGGATGGTTCATAAATCTGCATTTTCTACAAGGGGACGCCAATCAATGTTTACTAGGTTACTTACAAATACACAAAGTAAAATAATATGATAGCATTGGTATCAAATAAATTAACGTGCATACAAGTATAAATTAATAAGAACCATTGTGCATATACTTACAAATTAATCCAATGAACCATCTGGGTCTACTCTACTCTTTATTGTGTCAAGTATTGCCTCATGGTCAAACTCACGGACCTTCCATAAGGTCTTGTTTAAAGGTCTACCCCCATATTTGTTCAAACGAACATTGGAGACCACAACAAGGTTTGAGTAATGAAGAATCTTACAATGTGTGTCAAAGTCTTAAAACAACCACTATTTAACACTCTTATGTGGGTACCTTCTAAGCGACGTTCCAGTAACAACAACTAAGCTTGTAGGGTAGTCGATATTTTATCCATCTATAACTAGGGCTTCCAATTTATTTTTGGCCTCAACACAATGACACAAGTAATATTTTATTCCCTCTTCATTTTCTTCACCTGCAATAACTACATAAACATGCCCTACATTGATATGTGTAGCAAATCACTTGAAATTAGTCAACATTATGAATACAATACAAAGATAACAATATGGAACTTCAAAAACAAAGCAAGTAGATATATTACCTGGTTGAACTAGATTTGATACGTGGTCAAAGTCGACTAATGATTCCATCTGTGTTAGTTCCAATGTCTTCAGAGGGTGATATGTGTGAAGTGGGCTAAGATAACTTGTCAACCATTTGTCAACCCACTCCCTTGACTCACAATCATTCTAGGATTGCATTGTACATGAAGAAAAAAAGCATGCCATCTTACGTGTATCAATACTCCATGAACCTGCATTTGAGCTAAGGAAAGAGTGTAGCTCACTCGATCCTATTAGTGTACAACAATCCTCATATGGTGCAATGTTAGTATTGTCCATCAACCAGAAAAATCTATGAACTAAAGATGTACCTTCATTACCTGGACCCATCGAAGCATTACACCACTCAACAATTGATCTTGCATCTATCAACTTTGCACTGTCTTTATACTTTAACTCTTCTCATGCTAATGCTCTTTTCACACATAATCCTATACCATCATGCTCCCACTTTCCATGCCCGACCTCACAAAAGAGATGCATCCTGCACAACTAGTAGAACATGTGTGCGTTCTTTCTTGAAATGTGTTGCATAGCTATCTGACCATATTATATGCCAACTATATGCTACATGCCCCTCTGATCCAAATCACTGTAGAACATTTGGAAGCAACTTTGCACAAAATCTGGAGAATGTGTGTGATCATCACTAATATAAAAGTGATACTCCCTCAATACCTTCCTTTGGTCCTTTGTACTATCAGCTACATGAATGAATGATATGTGAAAAAATATCAAAACCTATGTGGAGTTGCAATACTGTGACTACACCTCACATTGTGGCTGTAGAGTGTAGTTCTCTACAAATTCAACCACTAATACTATGTTTCCAATTGGAAAGGTGTCCTTGCATAGCTTGAATTGTGTGTCTAGCCATCGGGCTCTATGGGTATGCCTTGCATACTCATACACTATATTGTCACAAAACATGGACATAAAATGATACACTAGAATATTCTAAATAACCAAATCACACCTTTTTGGTTGAGACCCATCTTTTGTAATGTATGACACTATTTAATACTTCTTGAACTCTACTAGTTTTTGTCCCACCTCATTTGTGCTTTCCATATGTTGACATACTGGAATTTGTTGCAAGCCACCGTAACGCTCGCATGAACCATCCAAGCACATTGTCCTATAGAATATTTTTCCACCCTCTATTTCACATAAATTTTTTGATAAGAAATATCTTGAATATTTTGGTGGGGCTCCTATGCCACAATCCTACAAAACATCATTAGTATGCAAATCTAAACATATAGAACGATAAACATCATAATGGTTAGATAATTCAATATTTAGTCTACAACAACAAGTAGTGTGTGTGTGATCTATCTTGACATAAAAAGGTTTAAGCATTTAAAAAAATCTTTGAGAAATACTAATTTAAGGATAATCATTTTGAAATTTACGAAAAAATTGGGTTTGAGTCATATCCAAAAAATGCTTTGGATGTGGCTCACGGTTCCGACTACCAATTCTCCTTCTTATAACATCCCTTTGATTCAAAGATGTCCTTGTATTATTCTTCAAGTACTCTTCAATTAGTGTTCTCAATGCTTCAATTTTTTTTTTATCTTTTTGTGGCAATCTCCCGAAGAATGCCCATAATTCATTTGAATCAGTGCCCTCAATTCTTTATCACCTTTGAACGGATTTTGACAAAGTTTTTCTACTAATTCTTATTTGCTCACTTGTCTTTTTAATGAAAAGAGCTCTCTTTGTTTGATAGCTTACCAAAGTCGATGTAATGAAACGTCGGGTGACATTACTATCCTTTGAGCATGAGGTCTTACCCACACTCTCATAAGCATCCATTAGATTCTTCACAATAGTGTTTTCACTTGATGCATTCGATGTTCTCAACCTAAGAGTCTTCATGACATTTCTATACTTTAAACCCCACATCATTTCAAAAAATAGTTGACATCTTGTGGTCTCATTTATCCTTTCAAAGAAGAATTTCCAAATCTTATCAACATATCTTCTATAAGAGCATGTTGAAATCTTACCTTCCATGTGCTGCAAAATATCCTCATCAATATTAATCAAATACTTAGGCTTTCTACGCAAAATTCTAGGTGGTGTTCTCCTAGGTACATACATCTCAACATTAACAATTTCATCAATATTTAATTGAGGCGGGATAGATTTCATACCTTTGATTGAGAGTGGAGTAGAAGACATACCTTGAGGTTCACGTAGGGATGATGGCATACCTTCTTTGTCAAATCTGAGTGATGATGTACTCTCAACTTAAGATGCGGTGGATGGTTTCCAACTGTATTCACTTGTAGTAGATGGTGTCCCTCCATATTCACTTCTACTTAATGGTGTCCCTTTGTATTCACTTGTGGTAGAGGGTGTGTCTCCAACTATGGTATTTGCATCTTTCCTAGCATGACGATTTCACATTCATTCCCTTTGTGCTGCCAATTTCTTTTCTCTTTTTGACAGTTGAGGTTCCTCTTAAATTGGATTGTTTTCATAAATCATATCCAATTTATTCTTTTCACGATATGTCGCCACCCATTCTCTCTCCTTTTCTTTGAAGGTTTCATACTTTTCATCTATTAGTTTCTTCCTTGTCCATTTCTTCATCATGGCGGATAATTTTACTTGTAGCATGGTAATGAGACGAATATTAGTCCCTCAAAAATGTATCCATTAAAATAAATGAAATATATGTCATTCAAGGATTCATAAATAGAAAACATAGGTGGTGAGGTAGCTTTATTGATGAGTTAATTTAGAAATATAGATGAAAACCAAAATAGTTTAAATCGGTGCTATCAATGTGGGAGGAGTTGATGTAGGAGCACCATTTAAAGTTGTTAATCCATTTAAGGTTGAATAAGGTCTAGATTATATTTTTGGAGGAATTTTGTCTTAATATGGTCTATAATACCATGTGCTGATGTAATTGGTCATTTTTTCAATAGTATTTAGGGGTCTAGGTTGTAGAATTTTTAAAATGTGTAAAAAGTGCTAAGTTGTGAAATTAACAAATAGTGAAGGGTTGTAAAAGTGTATGAAAGAGGGAGATCAACAATCACCTCTTTCAAATGTTAGTTTTGGAAGATGAAGTGGTTTTTTTTAGGAGGGAACCATTATAAAAGTCCATGAGAAACTTGAATGGAGGATGATTCTTGGATTGGAAAGAAGAATTTGAACAAGAAAACTCATAATTTCTCTTTTGTTTTGTATTTTCCAGTATAGTAGCAGTTGGTATAGGAAATACAAGATATTTTTGATCCATTTTATCATGGAATAGCAGATTATATTGTGTCTTCTCTCATTTGAATCCATTTTTATTTTTTTCCATTAAGTTTTTGTGATTTATCTTTAGATTTCTCTAACTGGCTGAAATAAGGTTTCCTGTAAGTTTGTAAACCTCAAACATGTATTAACTCCATCCCACCTATTGTAAGGCTTGTAACTTGGTGGGATGGATTGGAAACAATAGGTTTTTGGTGGAGGAATGTTGAACTAGAATAGGGGAGGTTTGGAAGTGGATTGGGTGTCAAACCTTATGAGGAAATGTTGAGTTTTCCTTAAGAAAAATGAGGTTTTGGTGAGTGAAATTTGGTTTTTGAGTTGGGAAGCACTATTTTATGTTAGATTGAGAATTAAAAGGTTATTTTAGTCTTTTTTGAATAGTTTTCAAGTTTTGGAGTGTTTTCCAAGTGCTACTTTCAATAAAACCTAGGGTTTCTAAGTCTAGGGAGAGGATTTTATGGTTTGGGTGGTAAATTATTGAATCTCTGCAATCTAATGCTGTAATTTGAAGTTTTGATAGATATAAAGTGCTTCCCCAAGGTTTCAGGAGATTTGGAGGAGTTTTGAAGGTGGTCCCTTTGTAAAATTGGGCTAATTTAGGCCCTTAAAAGCATAGAAAACTCTATTTGTGTAGTTTGGTACAAACAAAATATTGGTGATTGTTGGATATGTTGAAAGGATCTATAATGGGTCCTTGATGTGTGTTGTTTTGTGAGTTGAAAGGTTGTGTGAGTGTAATTATACCCGATTGAGTGACTTTGATATGCTACAAGGAATAGTGTGAATTTGCTGAATGAAGAGGTCCTGATGAAATTATAAATTGAAAATTGTGTTTGCATATTGGAGTTGTGTGTTTTTTTGTTGTGTGTTTGTGTGTCCATGCTTCCATTTTAAGCAATATTGCAAGATAGGTTGTACCTTTCCCCATGTTGCTAACTTAGCCTTCAATAAAGAGTCTTCTAATAGTGGAGAGAAGGGTTAGAATCCCTTGTAGGTAGACTAATCAAGGAAACATTTAAAATATATCACAA